>JBBBDQ010000809.1:8097500-8270000 GCA_037127315.1 Ascarosepion bandense
GAATGGAAAGCAAGAAGAGAAAAAGAAAGGAAAAAGAGATAACAGGAAATACCGTATCACGAGATATAGATGTAATAATAGCGTTTCAAAACACCTAACTGTTCTGTTAAAAAAACATGGAAAAATTTAACTATGAAATTTAATTTAAGATATACCGGGATATATGTACGGTACAAAAAAAAAATTGTACATCATAAATTTAATACAATTTGAAAAAATAGCTACTATTACTATTATTTTAAAAATTAATGCTAATTTAAAAAATATTGTTAAAACAATTAAATATACTAAAATTAAAAATATAAATATAGAAACAGGAAAAATTTGATAAACCTAACAGAAGGGGGAAATACACAAAAAGAAGGAAAGAAAAAAGGAGAAATCACGATAGAACGGATTTTAAAATAATTAAAAATTAAAACAACGCTAGATCGAAACTGACGAATATAATCCATTCTTAGAAACGATACATGAGATTTTTACCCTTAAATTAAAATATACCGGCTATAGGGAATATTTATGATGAAAAATAAATCATATATCCTAACATAAATTACATTAGAACCACTAGTAGTAATTTATTCTAACTATAGTTAGAATAATAACTCCCAATAAGAAAATATAAAAATACAATCTTAAAGATTATCTAAAATACTAGCAATACTAATAATAGATAATAATAATAATATAAAAAATAATAATAACAAATAAAACAATAAAGAGATAACAAATATATGTATACACACACATATACACACACACACATATATATATATATGTGCATTCACATACATATACATTTATATATACATGCATGTATGAAACAAAATTTCTCTCAGACGTAATGATTATTATAATAAAAATAATAAAAATACTACTACTACTACTACTAATAATAATAATAATATTCATTCTATCACAAAAGAAGACAAAAAATTGCAAGAATATCTATAAATATATCAATTATAAAAAATTAAAAATAAAAATAAAAATATAATAAGCTTTAGCTGTAAACTAATACTAACTTGACGTGGAAAATTTAGCTGTAATATGATATTAACATACATGTCAAATTTAACACTGAAATTTAATTTAAAATATAATGGGATATATCTACGGTACAAAATTAAATTGTACAACATAATTTCAATACAATTTTAAAAAATAACTACTCTTACTAGTATCCCACAGTATCCTATTATTTTTTTAAAAAATTCGTTAAAATAATTAAATCATTAAAAAATGAAACGTTAGAAAGATAAACATAAAAGGAGGGAGGGGAAAAATAAAAAGAAAGAGATAAAAATTAGAACGATATAGAAAAGAATTTTAATTAAAATAACTTAAAACAAACTTCATATATCAAACCAACGTCTATTACATTAATATTCATTCTTAGAAACGCGATATGGGATGTCCTCTTAAATTAAAATATACCGATTCTAGGGTATATTAACGGTGAATAATAAATCATAAATCATACATCCTAATATAAATTACAATATAATCACTAGTAGTAATTGATTTAAAGTAAAGTTAAAATAATAATTCCTAGTAAGAAAAACTAAAAAGATTAAAATATAATCTTAAAAAAAAACTTTTAAATACTCATGATAATACTAATAATAGACAAAAATAATAAAATAATTATAAAAAAATTTAATATTGCTCCTTATTTTATATAAGTTGAGCTCTTTTGGATAATTCCTTTTTCGGATATTATTACATTTCGAATTTCGCGTGCAACAGTATGGATAATTTTTATCCTGAATATTCAATGAAGAACATTCCTTATCCATCACTTAATTCCTTCACTCTGGATCTCTCAGAAAAAATAATTGAATTCATTCAACCTATTTCTACCTTAATCAACAGAATGTTTCAAATGAAAATAAGGTGAGATATTATAATATGAGATCTCAAAAAACAAAAAACAAAAATACAAAAAAAAAAACACTAGGCAATAAGCTTCTCGAGTCTTTTGAGACCGATATGTTTGATTTAATTAAAAAAATCAAGTTTAGAAAACAACATAACCAATTCCAGTCTTTTCTCAAGAGGGATATTAAAATGATCAGAAACTCGAATAAGATATGAATAAACGCTGATAAGTCGAGTAATATATATAAAATAGAACCATCTGAATACCATAAACTCATTCTTAAGAAAATCTCTAGTACTTATAAAAAAGATAATAATGATTATATGATGTCCACAATTAATGAAACAACTGCTAAATTGGTAAATAAACTGGATATCGCGGATAGAATGGGAAAGATACAAACAAAAAACGCATATTTACTTTTTAAGCACCATAAACCAAATTTCGAGAATACCTTGCAAACTAGACTAATCAATCTCTCTAAAACTGAATTAGGTTAAGTTTCTAGTAATATAATTAAGAAGATTGTAATATCACTACAAGAAAATCTCAATTCCAATTTATGGAAAGATTCTTCTGATACCATCATGGTTCCAAAACATTCCGAATAAGGAACAAACCTCACTTTTACAATTTGATATAGTATTTTTATCCTTCCATTTCGTACAATTTATTAGTTAATAGTTTAAACTATGCTAGAAACTTCCACAGATATTTCTAATAATGAAATGGATATTATTTTAACTTCTAGAGAATCTCTACTAGTATATAATGACTCTACCTGGACTAAAAATATTAGCAATAATTTTGATATCTCAATGGGGGCTTATGATTCAGCTCAAATCGCGGATCCTATTGAAATATATATATATTATATACTCTCGGTAGAATTGTTGAGCCCAATCAAGTAGGTATCTACCGGGACGGTGGTCTTATGTATATCCCTGACAATAATGGTCTCCTGACATCAAGAATTTCTAAAAAAGTTATTAGAGCTTTTAAAATGCTGGGCTTCAAAATCGAAATTTCATCTAATCTCAAGATCGTTAATTTTTTAGATTTTAACTTTAACCTATCCAAAAATACATTGAACCATACCAGAAAAGTAATCAGTAATGTTAACTCTAATCACCCTAAATCTATCATAAAACAAATACCCAAAACAGTCCAAATTAGAATTAATAAATTATCTTCTAATAAGGAAATATTCGATGAGAATAAAACAATATACAATGAAGTCCAAAAGAAGAGTGATTTTAAAGATGAAATATTATACGAAGAAAAATTGAAAGACAAAACTAGAAACAATAGCAAAGTTAGAAAAATACAAATAATATGGTTCAACCCTTTGTAAATCCATCTATTGAGAGGCTTACTATCTTTCACATTGTCACAAGGGACTAGGAAATTGTACAAAAACAAGCTTCATTGCTGCACACTACCAAGCAAAATAGAAGAGGATACAAGTACTATAAAAAATTCCAGAGGTTTATGCACTATTTGTCGTTGGGCTCTGAGAGAGTTAGTCCTATTTTACTTTTTACCTTTAAAAGCGAACTTAGTTTTAGTTTGAAAAAATTGTGGTTTGTTAAAATTCTCTAGTAACAGTTTTCACAAATATTAAATTTGTGAAAACTGTTACTAGAGAATTTTAACAAACCACAAACACCCACAAAAAATTCAAAACAAATTTTATAACCTAAGAAAAGAATCATTAAAAAGACCCCCCCCCCACACACACACAAAAAAAGAAAACTATGTCTGAATAAATTTTAACTTCCTCAGAAAGGAAAAAAGAAAAAAATGTTAGGAAATTTTAAGCGCATCCAAAATGAAGAATATTTTGGAAGAATTGTACAAAAGAAATAAAAGCTCATCATGATTTCACACTTATCGGCCGGTCACCCGTGAACAAGGGCTCTGATATTGGGCGGGCCAGGCTTTTTCTTTTAGAGTAGTCAGCCATGAGTTTACCCTCGAACTTACGTTGAGTGTAGAGAAGTAGACGGACCAGCATAACAATATGAGTATATATTTAGTTAATAGATCTAGGTATACTAGGAGTTGACTGATCTTGTTCAAGACTTTATTCAGCACTGGAGTGTTGTCCACTATTGTGATGGGGGAACTCTAGGGTGATGTGAACGACTCAGTTACTTTTGCTTTCAGAATTTAATCGATCTTTACTTTCACTAACGGTGAAGCAATGTTCTATATGGTTTTAATTTGATTGGAACATGGGCTCAGTGCTCAATTTTACTTTCATCGTTTGTATCTCACCCAGCTTTTTATCTGAATTAGTAACTACATCTTTAAGATGTGGTTACTAATTCAAACAAAGGAAATAACAACATGACACCTGGAAGGGACATTGCATATGGAATGAGAATGATATACCCGAGTGATTGAAATAAAGGAATCGGTTCGAAATTCCTAACACCTGAAGAAGGCCGGAGCGTACAACATAGCAATAAAGATGAGGACAACAGTTCGAACAATGTAAATAATGTAAATGTTACCTCATCTCAAAAGTATAGACAAATACACATCTTTAATGTTATTATTTTTACCAACCTAAGTACTTTGCTCTCTATATTTTGCAGGGACTAATATCTCTTGTTCATTGATCATGTAGCCTTTTTGTTAGGCGTTGTTTTCCCCTGTCTCTGAGTTGGGTAACAGATTGCCTATCTTGTCTTTATTATGTGTGCAGGAATAACTTTATCATGAGGGCTGTACAACGTCAGGAATTTTTTTTGTCCAGTGCCTTTCCTTGTTATCTGGTCTTTGTGGTCTATTTTTAGTCTTTCATAAAATTTTTGACAGCATATCAGCAAATAAAATGGATGTCACCGATGTCGTGTCTTCCCAACGATTGACATATGTACAGTGTTCAATCAGCTGAGCCTAGATAGCTTGCTGTTGCATCTTTGTAATCCAGTTTTTTGTTAACATAAAGTCTCTACTGGCCTGTCTTGGAAAACCTCTTCCTTCAACTCTTTTTAATCAAAGCCATGGCGCCAAGCGCAACACTTGTGTCTTCCTGATACTGTGTCTGTAATTTTGTCCAGTGACTTCCTAGGTAATCATTTAAGTATAAACAGATATATTCAAATGTCATTCGTTATATTCGAGGTAGTTTCTCTAGCAGCTGAAAATCTATTTTTTCGGTGCTTCTAGCTTCAGCTTGTATTCTGAACACTTTTAAAGGAATATTGAGGTCTTGCACATCCTGGAGTTGGGTGTAGCTAACCTGTGCAACTCTCTATTACTGTATAACGGGTATTTAATAAGTACCTATTTATCTATTTATTTTCATGTATCCCATATTTTCTTATCCCTAATTGCAAAGCGGATAGAAATTATCAATATCAACCTTTTTGCTCAAAAATTATTCTGATTGTTGTCGTTTCTTAATTGATAATTGATTATCTACTTTTTTTATTTTTCCTATGTTTATGTAGCGTAGAGAGGTGGTTAATGTTTCTTTGATTCCGGCATTGTGTCAGATTTAACCGAACTCCCTAGAGCTTACAGGATTTATGCAGAATTATCATCAGAAGGTTTTTATCAGAAGGTTGTTTGTCGGCAGGTTGGAATGTGTGGATTAGTGTAGAAGAGTGGAATAATAAAATATACATTTTGAATGTTAAAATAGAAATTTATTAAAAGGAAATAACAAGTTGTAGAAGTTAATGTTCAATTAGAAACATTATTAAGACGTTATGAGTAGAGTTCAATGATAAAGTTGAGTTAAGGGTATCCAGATTCGTAGAAAATGTTCGTAATAGTAATTGTTGAAAGAGATAAAGAGAAATAGGACAATGTCCGAGTCGCTTGAAGTGGAAGTTACATCTTGAGATGTTTGTTTCGTGGCTCCCATCTGACACTCTCTGTGATTAACGCTGACCGGGAACTTTTATAGTATTCAGATTTTCGCACTTGCTCGCGAAGTCCTCAAGTTTTGTAAGTAGCTCTCATTGGTCAAAAACCATTTTAACACTTACTTGTGAAATCTGGTTTCTACTTTTTTCTTTAAGCACATAGTCAATCCTTTTTCTATTTGGGAAAATCAGGACTTCACACATCGTTGTGAATTTTTGTAAAAGTAAAGAAGAGAGTTGATTTTAATTAATTTCTTATCCGCTATGTATATAGGTATTTAACTGCGAACATACTCGTACAGAATATAATATAGGGTCGCGTTTAAAGTTGGAATTGGTAGCCGTTCAAATATTACTCGCACGTCTTCTACTTCCGCCCTTTGGAGAAACCTCAGGGACCGTGAAATGTACTCCAGTCTCTTCCCGAGAGAGAAGCAGTGCCTGGAGGACGGTCTTAAACATGATATTAATTTTAAAACCCTCGGAACAAGTAAATCAGCGGAGTTGTATATATTCCAGTCCCTTTCTCTAATTTTTGCCATTTTCATTTCTAGGCAGTTTAACTTTTTGTTGTGGATTCTTGTTGAGAAACCACACAAAATAATAAATAACAAAAACAGATATGGAGATAGAAAAGGTAAGTTATCTAGAACGAAAATACACAAACTGGAACACGGGTTAGTCAATTCAGGAATACTAGAAATACTATTAGTAGAAATCAATATATACAGTCTTGTAGTGAAGAAGTATATCCGGGTAATGAGTCAATATCCAAACAACACCAACTTAATATGCACTGACTAACTTACTGACCAACTAAGCGGCTGCACAACTACTCAACTCTACAACTACTCCTCTACCGTTCTCTGTATAGGCAAAATTATATGTACACATCAGGCGTACATGTTATTGCTTGAGAATACCTCTTTTTTTTCAATTCGGAAGTTTCCGTCGACACGATTTTTATTTTTTTACAACAATGGGTAAGTCCCAAATATTAAATTTCTGCATCCAGTCCCTTCCTACCAGGTTATATGTGTTTTTCGTCACATATATTTTTTTAACTTTTTGGTCTTTCTTTGAAATTTTACATTCACGATAATTTCGCTTTCCAATTTAATCCTTTTTCCAGTTATCGATTTAGCAATTTTTTTAGTGTATAACATGGTCGGCCTGTTCAACTTCCGCCATGTCTGCAAATTTATTATTGTTAAATCTGACCGCGAATCTAATTGTAATTTGGTTTTCTTATTCAATATTTCCAGTTCTACATATTTTTTGGTGTTTTCATTGTTATATTCCAATCTAGCAGATCTTACTCTACTAGATTGGTATTTGTTTCTGCATACCGTGGCTTTGTGGCTCATCTTACCACACGCACGGCAATTTTTGTAAGGTATTTCCAACTTTTATGTAACAACGAGATTTTTGGGCTAAACAGCTCCGTGATGTCTGTCACTGCCTCGTCGAACGTTAAATCGTTCGTCTTTTTTGAGAGAATATAATCTACGAACTTAGTGTGTTCGTCCGTACCTAATTTTCTGAGTAAAAGCCTTAGTTTTTCTTTTCACTTCAGTGGTGGCAGTCGATATTAAAAATATCTTCATATCGTCTGTAGTATTCTCCAAAATTTTGTCTTCCTCGATTGAGTATTTAAATGTTTCAATAGCGTTCCACACAGCATCTTGCGAAAACGTCTCCTCCTTTTCTGTGTTCCTTTCTAGTGCGGTACTTGTTAACTTTAATAATAGTTCTTGTAATTGTGATTGTCTTTCTTCATTCGTCTTTTGTATTTCCATTTGTTTTTATCATGTTCCTTTTGTATTTCCATTTGTGTTTTTTGCATTTCCACAAGTTTTTCTTCATTTGCTTTTTGCATTTCCATTTGTTTTTTTTTTCTAGTTTATATTTGTTTCCATTTGTTTTTTTGTTTTTTTCTAGTTTATATAAGTCCTCCATGATTTGCTGTTTCGATTCCGTGAGGGGTTCAATTTTTTAGCTATTGCTTTCAAGCAGTTAATTTCGACAGTTTTTTTCTTCTATCTCTCTTGTTTGTAGTCGACTTGTTCGCATCCTCGTAGCGAACTTTGTTAAAGTGATTCAGCGTAAGTTCGTCACAAATTTGTTGTGCGACTTGTGTACGAATCTACTTCGTCTATTTGTTATTGTCGACTCCTCTGTATGAGTTTCGAGATCCTCGACGCTAATTTGTTGTTCCTTGGTGTTATACGAGTGTTCGCGTTCTTTTGTCGCCATTTTGTTTTTGACGACTGATATGAAAAACATTTGTTCTCCGCGTGAACTTGTTCGAAATCCTTCGTCGCCAATTTGTTTTTGGCGACTGACGTGAAAACGTATTTTTTCTCCGCGTGAACATGTTCGAAATCTTCATCGCCACGTTGTTGTTGGCGACTGACGTGAAAAACGTATTTTTTCCTCCGCGTGAACTTGTTCGAAAGCCTCGTCGCCAATTTGTTGTGGATTCTTGTTAAGAAACCGCACAAAATAATAAATAACAAAAACAGAAGTTATATTGAACGAAAATATACAAACTGGAACGTGTGTTAGTAAGTTCAAGAATACTAGGAATATTATTAGTAGAAATCAATACATGCAGTCTTGTAATGAGTCTATATCCAACAACTCCAACTTAATATGCACTGACCAACTTACTGACTAACTAAGCGGCTGCACAACTACTCAACTCTACAACTATTTTACAACTACTTCTCTGCCGTTCTCTGTATAGGCAGAATTATATGTACACATCAGGCGAGTCCATTCTTATGTACAAAAAGAGGTGATCCCCAACACTTTTCAACTTACCTAACTACTGAATCTCATTGAACTATTACTTCTGCTTGCTTTAAAATGTTTGCATCTTGTCACACTAGGAACTACGCAAACATTTATTTAAAAGTACACAATATTGTGTTTGCGGCACAAGGCCGAAGTGGAAGGGGAGGGTCTACACTATTTATCTTGCACTTATCTAATCCTACCTGAGACCCATTCACTCTAACAATTGACGCGCGTAATCACCACAGTAACGTAACCAATCCAACATGCACCACAATACCACATCTTTGAAGTGGTAAATAAAAACAAAAAACGAAATCATCACGTCAAATATTTTTTGAAATTTTATTGCAAAATATATAAACATTCATACATGAAATGAAAGGGGACAAGTGAAACGAATAATCAAAATAAAATGAAATAAAAATGTGTTAGTATGGCATGTCCAAAACACCCAAAATAAGAGCAAAAATGAAACTTAACAAAAACAAGAAAAAATATTTCCTTTAATACAACAATGAAAATTACATTTTATAGGCGCTCAGAGCAAGGAAGAATACAAAACGGTTTTAGCCTAGATTTATTTTTATTTTGTATTTAACACAAAGAAAGAACTTTACTTCCTATTTCAATAGCTGCTATTGTTTATGCATCAACTTTTTTGTACATTTTATAGACATGACAATAAATGTAAAACGAGAAAAAACTATATTTGACTGACATAAAAGAAAAAATACTAGTAATTAAAGTCAATTTATCTATGATTAAAATAAAAAATCTTTGGGTACAGCTATTAAGCGAACTTTAAAATAAATATGCATAAACGTATTCTATATTATTATTGGTTGTAAATAGACTATTACTTAAAAAAAAAAACGAAAACAAACAAAAGTGTTAGTAGCAATCTTACAACAAATATAGTTTTTTGTTATACTGCCGTTGGCAGTATAACAAACTATATGAGAATATGTCGCTGAACGTGTCTTAGCAACACTAGAAAATTCTTCTATTCCAGCCAAGACATCAGACATCGAGCAAAATAAATAAATAAAATAAAATTTAAAAAAAAATCTTCACAGAGCTGTTTGGTGTGTGCCCGTTACAAACACACTTCCTTTCTCAACGTTAAAATGTTGCGTATCGTTTTTTAATCACGGGATGTGGTAGGAATTAATCCTGATATCGCTAGTAGATTGATTTGTATAAAAAATAAAAGCTTTCGATGATACTAACTAGTCTATAATTTCGAGTTAGTCGGCAAATTTATTACGTATTCACTTTGGGGAGGGAGGGAGGGAGGGAGAGAGAGAGAGAGAGAGAGAGAGAGAGAGAGTATGTTAGTTCATAGCTTCGAAAATACGCACATTCTGTAGCGCAGGAGGATGTCGTCAGTGATGTACTTTACTCAGGTCACTGGGCTGTTTCGGGTCTTGCAACATCATACTACCCTCGCTGAGTTGACCCCGTCAGAGCTGATCAGACGCACCCTCCTTCTGTTCTATGCTATACGACACTGATTTATTTGTCTAAGCCGACTTGTGTTTAATACTGGCAGGAAACATAAGAAAAGTCCATAGCGTTCGGGTAAGTTGAGTTTTTCAAGCAGTCGGGAAAAAAATTTTCATTTAATATAATTAAATACGAACTTCAATCTAAAATTACAAGACAAATAATCCCCCACCCGAGAAAAAAAGAGATTACACGAAAACTTAGAACCATGAATATTAACATAAAATATATCGATAGAAAAATTTCCATCGTGGTATTTTCCCTTTGAATCGTTACTTGTATTATGTTAAACCAGTTAAACCAGAAATTACTTTTAATTTTTATCACTTTTTATTTATTAGACGGAATCTGAAAACCAAAACTATATAACTTGACAAGTTTTCGGACATTTCACCTTGTTTTACAAACTAACATTTTCCCCGTCAAATAATTTCTTGTTTAATGGAAATTTTTCTAAAGAACTTCAAGAAGAAACGATGTCAAAGCTGTATAAGAAAGATTTTTGGGTTTTTAAGGGAAATCTTGTTCAAGATACAAATTGCTAAAAATAGTGTGAAATATATTGATGCGATGAAGTGTTGATTACAAAACAAAATATAAACAATAACTGTATAACTAAAATGTAGGTTAAATAACTTACTTTTTCAAGAACGTTAAGTTTAAATTGTCAAATTATTTATTCAATATCAATTGTACTAAGCGAATCGTTACTTTTTGGTTAACACTAAAACTGTATGGCAGAAACCAAACATTATCATTTTTATGTATAAGTTTGGAATTAATAATAAAAGTTAACGCTAACTTTTATGTAAGTATCCCCAAAACTTTGCTAAAAAGAGTATACACGATGAAAAACTGCACAAAACAAAAACAAAATTGTAATAAAACCTTTGTTATTAAGACGAAAGATTTTATGTAAAAGGATTTTTATATTCTTCTTAGAATCTGGGAAATTTTGGTTCAAAATCTTTGTCTGGCATCAACGCGAGAACATAAATTTGTACGGGAAATTTGAGCGTCTTTTTGTGGTAAAAACACACTGATTTGAAAATTCTTACAAAAATCATACAATTGTCAGATTTTACTAGTTTAATTATATAACATTTCTAATATTTTTTTTATCGATTTGTGTTAAAATAGTTATAAGGCCAAGTACTCGGAAAATTTAAATCCTGATGTTATTTTTCAAAAAGAAGCCGCAATATATATATATATATATATATATATATATATATATATATATATATATATATATATATATAATTAGAGTAGATAGTACCTACTATTGCCCGGTTTCACACTCCACCCACTTCTTTTGAACAGGAGTAGAGGTGATCACCTTGTTTCTTGTTTAGGAAGAGGTTCCCGGTTCATCTACCTCCTCCTTCGGTTTTACTTCAGTTCTTAGTTCAGTTGGAAGCTCTTTGCAGTTATTGACTATGGTGGCAATGTCTCTCCATTCTGAGGGTATCGGATTGGCAGTTTCCTGGTTGCTGCTTTCGACTGGTAGCGTTTTGAGAGGCTGCTCTGATCAACAGTTGAATAATATCGGGGTTCCTGTAGTGCCATATCGCGCATGGACGGGCGTCCCTTCATGAACGTCCGGTGGGCAACCCCGAGGCCACATTATGTTGCAGGCTGCGCCAGTCTCCATTCCTCACTTGCTGCAAACAGTGACCGACCGATTCTACTCTAGACCGCTCTCCTCAACTAAAACACTATGAAAAAAAAAATCAAACAAAATAGCAAAACAAAACCAACTACTCGGAAAACGCCCAAACCTGTCTGTGCCTCTTTCACTAACATACGAGGTATCCGCACTAACTTTTATAGCATAGAATCATTCCTTCCAAAATAACTCACCTGATATCTTAGCCCTATGTGAAACTAACCTTGACCCTTCTATCTCTTCCTCTGAGTTTTATGTTCCTGGTTACCTTCCCCTCTTCAGGAAAGACTCCAATGTACATATGCATGGGCTTGGTGTATATGTCAGCGAACACCTCCCCCTAGCTAGAGTGACATCTCTTGAATCCCTGGACCAGTCTTTCATGTGCTTCCGTCTCTCACTTCTAAGCTCAGTGAGCTGTCTCTTCTTCCTCTACCGCTCCCCTTCTTCCTCTGACTATTCAGTACTTGACAGCATCTATGACAATATCGACAAGGCCATTTCTTCTCACCCATCTGCCCAAATCTTCGTGTTTGGTGACTTTAACGCCCACCACACTAAGTGGCTGGAAAACTCTGTCACCGACCCTGCTGGTGTCCACACCATCAACTTTTCAATCTCCCAATCCCTTACGCAAGTGGTGGACTTCCCCACGCGTTTCTCCAATAGCCCTAACGGAAGGGACTCGCTACTAGACCTCCGCTTCACTTCCATCCCAAATTCTTGCACCACCAGACAGCTCTGCCCCCTCGGAAGTTCTAACCACGCCGTAGTTTCTGTCAACATCTCGTTCCACTCCACCCCTACCCAAGAAACCCAAACCCAGACCAGCAGAATATCCTACTGCTATCAAAGAGCAGACTAGGATTCGTTCCGTGACTTCCTCTGCGACGTCCCTTGGAACCATGTTTTTAGTCTTCCCGTCAAAGACTGTGCATCAGAGGTCTCCTCCTTGGTTAAGGCTGGCATCAATGCTTTCATCCCTGCCAGGAAATTTCAGCTTAAATCCCATTCGTCTCCCTGGTTCTCGCCCGCTTGCTCCCACCGGAATCACTTCTTCCGGCTTTATCGTAGCCACGCGTCGGACCAAAACAGGCGCCTTTTCGCCTCAGCTCGTAATAAGTGTAAAAAGGTACTTAGCGAAGCTAAGATGCTGTTTGCTGCCAGAATGAAGCAACGCATAGCATCCTCTAAGTTCGGCGCCAAAGACTACTGGCGCCTCTGTAAAAGCGTGCTTAACGGGAGTAAGTTCTCAATATCCCCACTAATCAACGAGTTTGAGGTCCTCACCTCAGCGGACAATGCTGAATGCTTTGCCCGTAGATTCTCGACCAACTAGTGTCTGGATTCGTCTGGAACCCGACTTCCCACCTAGAACAGAGGCCCAATTGAATGACGTCTACATCACGCACTCGCTGATTTCTAACATAATCTCAAAACTTGACTCTCACAAAGCGACTCTCCCATCATAGTCTTGAAGAAATGTGCCCCTGAACTCTCCTCTGTCCTTTCTAAGCTCTACAACCTCTGCCTATCTTCCTCCTGCTTTCCTGCCTGTTGGAAGTCTTCTTCTGTGGTTCCAATATTTAAGAACACTGGTGAATTCTCAGACCCCGCAAATTACCGCCCTATCAGCCTTCTTCCGATCTTTGGCAAAGCGTTCGAAGCCATTATGAACGCAGAGATCGTTCAACATCTCACAGCCCACAGGCTACTCTCGGAGAAGCAATATGGCTTCCGCTTCACCAGGTCTACTGCTGATATGCTAACGACCATCACCGAGTATATATACCAGGCTCTCGACAAGAATGGTGAAGCCCGAACCGTCGCCTTGGACATCTCTAAAGCGTTCGACAGAGTATGGCATGCCGGCCTTCTACGGAAACTGCGAAGCTACGGCATAACTGGACTTTTGTTGGACCTAATCCAGTCATTCCTCTCTAACCGCACTCTGAAGGTGGTCTTAAACGACATGCCCCTCAGAACTATCCTACAAACGCGGGTGTCCTCCAAGGCTCTATCCTAGGTCCTACGCTCTTTCTGATCTACATCAATGATCTCCCTGATGCCATAACATCCCAAGTAGGCATGTACGCCGATGACGCCACAGTTTACTCTCGCCTCGATCAAAAATCTGGTGTTGGTGACAAGGCGAACCTCGCTGCCGAGCTTGAAAAGGACCTCCAATCCGTGGTGGATTGGGGTAAGAAATGGCTCGTAAAATTCAATTCTTCCAAAACGAAGCTGCTGTCAATTAACCACCACAGACAACCGCACCTCCCTCCCATTAGCATGGAACAGACTTGCCTCCCAGAGAGTAAAACACTACGCCTGCTTGGCCTGACACCCTCAGCGGACCTCAAGTGGAATGACTATATCGAATCCATTTCTAAATCCGCTGCTATGAAAGTCGGCTCTCTGTGCAGGGCCCGGAAATTCTTTCCGCCTGAATCTATTCTGCACATATATAAATCTACCGTCCGCCGTGTATTGAATACTGCTGCCACATCTGGTCGGGTGCCCCTGCTATTCTCCTCGGGCTTCTTGACAAAATACAGCGGAGAATCTGTAATGTGATCGATACCGACTTAGCTAAGCGCCTGCAGTCACTCTCTCACCGGCGTGACGTGGCTTCCCTGTGCCTCTTCTATAAGTACTTTCACGGCTTCTGCTCGGATGAACTTAAATCACTGGTGCGCCCTAGGTGTGAGTTCAGTCAAGATACTAGATTGGCAACTAGGTTTCACCCTTTTACAGTGAAACCGACGAAATGTAACCGCAAATTCTACTCCAACAGCTTCTTTTCTCACACTTCCCGTCTGTGGAATTCCCTTCCGTATGATTGCTTCCCCGACGGCTACGACCTCCAGGAGTTTAAATGTAAGGTCAATAGACACCTCCTAACTCGCACCCATTCTCTCCAACACTCCCCCTACGTACCTCCTAACTCGTTTATCACCCCCACCTTGACATTTCCTATACCCAATGGCTCTATGTAACCCCCTGCGCTATAGTGGCAGTGGACTGCCTTGCTTGGGGTGATATATATATATATATATATATATATATATATATATATATATATATATATATAATACTGAATTGTAAAATAAAAATGCAATAAAATAAGTTATTATTTAATTAGATAAACTTTTAATTTTGTGAATAAAATATGCTGGTACTATTGTCAAAAACTAAAAATTCGATGAATAATAAATTTTTACAAGTATTGTTTCATTTTTAAAATGGTTTAATTAGAATAATTTATAAACTTTCAAATATTTTAAAATTCTGTATTAATATGTAGCGGTGTAGTGGTATTATTAATAAATTAAAACTGCATTTACTAATCATAAATGTAAAACTCACTACAGTTCAAAGATTCCCAATACTAAAAAAAATGTATGTATATAAAAAATGTGTTCATTTTTGTAAATATGGACATTCATAAACACTATTAATAGTAACAGCCGTAACTAGATTTGTTAAAGAATTAAGTTGTGTTGACTGAATGTGCGTTGAGGCGCAGTGGATATCGGCTCGGAACTATGCAGAAGATTATCCCGCAGTAGGTTGCCATTGCTTTCTGCGGTAGACTGGTTACCGACCAAGGCTATAGAACCCAATCTGTCCTGTTATTTAACCCATAACTGGAGGGAAGAGACGGATTAATACCTTTTCCAAGGGTATTTGCGCGTAAGTGAATGCAAGAAATACGACGGAAATTCGAACTCGGCTTCCCGATTTCTCGTTCCGAGCCGATATCCACTGCACCACGACGCACACACTTTTTACTTACTTATCCTGAAAGTAAAACAGATTTTGACATATTGTCTCGGTTTGTTTCTTCAACAAGGAGACATTTTCATCTACCAAATATTACAACATTTACATAAACAACATATACGTGCACACAGTTTTAATTTTCGATAATGAATTTTTTTTCAGAATTTAATACATTATCTTATATTCTCAAACAACGATTGAAAAATAAGTTTCATATCAAGTTCAGATCATAAAAATCTTACGAAAAAGTTTTTCTTTTACAGCTATAATCAGTGGTGGGGTGATTCTTAATTCTGTCGCATGAGAAAATTTACTTTGAAATTGCTGAATTTGACATTCCCACTCGATACTTTGCACTGGGTAAAATTTGAAATATGGTACATTTACTTATTTATTCCATAAACCAGGCGTTTCAGTCTTAAGAACACAAAAAGTGTCACTATATGTTGAAGGAGAAGTGCAAAGAGCTAAATATAAGTCCATCGTAAGGGTATTACTAGTGGGGAAGAGATGTCATACTAAGAAGCACATTTTCTCGCATGAAAATTAGTTTTCCCCATGTTCACAGAAGTAGGGCAAATTTTTGCAGGTATTCAGACCCCGCACCCACTGGCGAAATGCCTCGCCAGAAATAGTGAGTAAGTGGCATAATATTGAACAGCTATAGTAGTAATTTATACAATTGATTAGCTACTATTTATTGTCACCCCTTGAGACAGTGTGGCCAGAAAATATAGTTCCTTATATTTTAGGATAACGTAAAACAACAATGAGGTCTAATGAAACAAAACAGTAAAGTTAGAATAAGTAAATAAAAATATAACGAATAAGCTGTCTTACGGCAAACTTTTCTAAAATATAGGGGTTTTGGTCTCTGTGTAAGAAATAGAAACCCCCTTAACAGCTTTTTGGATTGAGACCTTCTAAGGGGGGCAGACATAAATTTGTTATCTCCAGTGGCAGCACATTCGTTCGGTACTGTTAGGGAGTAACTGAATTGCCATAGACCACACGAGGTGCCAACGAGTTTTCACAGCTGTACAAGTACTGTAAAGGAAATAAAACCTTTTACAATATATACCCGCAGTTTGTCAGTTCTCCCACGCACGTTTCATGTGGCAATGGCAATTACACTCTCTATTGAGAATATGGTACGGAGAGCTTCTGTGCCCTTCTGAAGTAAGTAGGTATCATTTAGAATATTGTTTTATTTTTATTTTTATTTTTATTTTTTTTTTTGGAGGCGAAAATGTATTTTTTTTTTTTTACAATTAAAAGGTGTACCTGTTCATCTTTTATTTAACGCTACCAACTAAACACACCTGTTCAGATTACATTGCAGGTTCATTATCTGTTACCACTAACTTGAGTTTTAAAAAATCCAATCCTGCACGCTCAATTTCCAATTCGCTAAATATATCATACCCTATCACCGTTCACTTCAAAAGTAATAAATCTAATAGGTTTTTTTTTCTTGTGTCTGCCGACGATTTGGAGTTGTTATTTTTGTTTTGACACTTTGAATACTATATTTTATGTGAGTACGTCTTTTATTCTTTGTACAAGAGTTGTTTTCTATTCGTCTTTCTGTCCGGTGATTTTATTGTGGTGAACTTTTTGTTTTAAAAATAAAATATTTTCGTGTGTCGCGGGAGACGAAGTCCAATATGGTTCTGTCTCCCTAGCCATCTACTTCAAATACGGTGCCAACGGTGACTCCCCACCAGTGACAGGCCTCAGAGAGAGACCTTTCCTTCCAGAAAAAGGCTCTCCTAAGGCCTTTGTTCAAGTTAACCTCGGTCGACGGGAAGTCGACCGAAGATCCGTGAAATTTCCCAGGGGCCCCCGGAGTGCTAACTCTTGTAAGGAGTACCGGGGATAACCAAAATGCAGGGGGCGATAGAAGCGTTCTCTGCTATACGCATGGTAGGGACACCTACTCTAAAATCATGATCTGTGTACTGTGCCGGGAGGGTCCCTGTAATCCACCACCCCTTTTTATATAGGGCACTTAAGCTAACATTCCCTACGGACGTCGGCAGGATGGTCCCGGACTCACAGATTACGTCCAATATTGGATCTGGAAGCCTGGGACAAGCCGTCGGAGTCCCTAATGTCATAGATTTTCACTGTATGTGACTAATGCCTTTTTCTTTTTACAGACCTAAATGATGTCAATTAAGATAGCCAGTTTGAATGCGAATGGCCTGAGGGATCGGGGTAAGGCTTCGCGCCTGCTTCATGATCTCTTCAAGAGACTAACTTTGTTTGCAACGTTGATGCCTGAGTGCTGTCTAACGACTTTGTCGTCTATTCAGCATATAGGGACCGATCGGCCAGAGGAGTTTCTTTGCTGGTCAAGCGTACCTTGGACGCGAAGGTGGACCTTGTTCATGTCGGTGCCGAGGGCCGTTGATCGTGGCTGATATTGCAGCTCGTTTCGATTGATCGCGGTTTATGCGCCCAATGACCGGGAAGAGCGTGTCTCATTTTTTCGGCGGTAGGGGGCCCTTCCAGGTGGATTCAATACGACTCGTCTTAGTGGGGGACTGGAATGCCGTCCTGGACCCCAAATGAGATAGAGGGCAGGGAGCTAGCGGAAAGGGGCGTGATCACAGCTTGATTGATCTGATCGACGAATTCGTTCTCGTCGATAAATACCGGGACGATCACATGATTGGGAAGATGTGGACGTGGGCGAATAGTTGGCCTTCTACCCTGATGATTAGCTACCTAGATAGAATGTTAGTGAGAGAAGCCGACATAGATCGTTTAGATTATCCCACGTTCCACTGGTTAGGCTACTTGGGCCACAAACTTGTTTGTACCCGGGTAGAGTTAGAAAATAGGCCTAGAATGGTTGGTTACTGGAAGTTCAACGTGTTCTTACTGGACAGGCGAGACTTTCGGTGCCAGCTAATTAATGTAGTGCAGCAGGTGTTAACTGAGGGAGTCATTAGGAATAGGTGGTGGGAGAATCTTAAGAATAAGATTAGATCTTTCACCACCGAATATAGACAACGGCTTAAACTAGATAAGGCTAAGAAGGTGAAGATATTTAAAGCTAGTTTCGTCCGGGCGGAGGCTGATGGGGATCTCCTAGAGATAGCCTTATCTAAGGAGGCCCAGGAGCGTTCGAATAGCGAGCGTTAAAAGTGTCAGGTAATTAGACATAAGTTAAGTAAGATGTCTTCCGAAGCTGTGAACATGAACACAGAACTGCGCAAGGAAGAGATTCGTCGAGGTGGCGATCGATACCTTCGAGAGGTACGAGACTCGGAGGGCATACACTAGTCTCCGTGATGAAGAGTTTCGCTGCTATTTGGCTGACTTCTCCCGGTTTTGACGGCTGATGCAGCTAGCTGCGAGGAAGAGATTACGGAGAGCAAAGTCTACGCGGTTTTGAAGAAGGTCTGCAGTGGCAAGTCACCAGGTTTGCGCTATAAATTGTACTTGAGGCTGTCGCACATCATTGACCCGATTTTGACTGTCGTGTTCAACAACTGGTTCCGGCAGGGGTCCATCCCCAAACGGTTTACATGGGGTGTGATCACACTGTTGAGAAAAGGCAAAGATGTTGGGAGGGAGCTAGATGGTTACAGACTCATAACTCTGCTAAACACAGATATGAAGATTTTGGCCAAGATCCTTGACAAATCGTTTGCAGCTAGTTGCCGAGTCTTTGTTGGGACCTGAGCAGACTTGTGTTCACAGCAACCTGCATCTGCCCGCACGATCATAGAGAATGTAAAAGACGACGAAGGAGCCGTGCTAATCAATTTAGATCAGTCCAAGGCATTTGATAGGGTTGACCATCGCTACCTGGCGGCTGTCCGACTTCTGACGCTGGATTAGCCTCCTGTATCAATCTCCCACGGCTGTGGTACAGGTGAACGGGAGACTGTCGGGCGCCTTTGCACTGTTTATGTCGGTCCGGCAGGGTTGTCCACTGTTGCTCTTACTTTATGCTTTGGCGTTGGAGCCTCTCCTTCACCGGCTAAGGGACAGGTTCGTGCAGTTCGGCCCTATGTGGAATCGCTGTCCCTGGTGGAGCTCTAGCGTAACTACTTTTGTGTTGTCCCGGGAAGATATTGAGATGTTACTGAAGGCGCTTGAACGATACGAACAGGTCACAGGGGCCCAGATTAACCGCGACAAATCTTCCGGCTTGCAGTTAGGTACCTGGAAGGGTGTTACCCTCCCGGGGCCCTTCAGTTGAACAGACAGCTCTGTCCGCATTCTTGGAGTGTGGTTTGGGTCCGACCTCCAGCTGGAGAAGAATTGGTCTGAAGTACTGACAAAGGTTGGCTCGTTGGTCCGAATTTGGCGTCAAAGGAACTTGTCCTTAAAGGGTTTGGCTGAGGCATGTGCCGCATACATCTTTCCCATTACCCTTTACCGGTTGGCAGTACTTCCACTTTGTGAGCGGCGTAAGAAGGCAATCGAGCGTTTGCTATTCTCCCTTCTGGGAAGAGGACGCAAACATCACCACAAGCTCTCCTCAAGGGTGGTCTTTCTCAGGCGTGCGTTGATGGAAGATTCATTGCTGGCGTAAGCCTCGAGGGTGATCGAGTTTTCTTCTCGAATATCTGGCGGCCTTGAAGGCCATTCCTCGGTTCAGTGACCTTTCTCAGCCTAGGATAATCTTCTATCAGGGTGTCGTGAAGGATCCACTACGTGAAGTGCTCGGCATGTTGGAGGATGAGTATCGCTCCTTTTGGTCTTGGGCGCCAGGTGCGGACTATCTCAGCAATTCTGAGTTTTTGCTTACCTGGCGATTAGCTCGAAATCGGTTGTCTCTCAATGACATGGCCCTCAAACGGGGCCTGGCGGATTTGCCAGTTTGTGTACGCTGCAACCTTGGTTTAAAGGAGGCGTCTGCGCACGCCTTCTACCATTGTTTGCGGGTTTGCCCTCTATGGGACCGTGTTTGCTAGGTGAAGAAGTTTATCACTTCTTCCGTTATGATGAAACAAAAAAACAAAAAAAAAATTTCCATTTCTTCTTGTCTGAGTTGTTTTGTTTTACGTCTCAATCACCCCCCCCACCTCAAATAAGTCATCGAAACAAGTCATAATTATTTCAAATTTCACTAATTTTTGGGATCAAAATTTTTAGAAATGTGTATAAAAATTGTATACCTATTTCCGTTTTTCTCAATATGAACTGTCAAAATTATTTCTTTAAGATTACAACAAAAAAAAAAAAGAACAAAAACAAAAACAATAAAAAACAAAAACAAAAAAAGCAAAAAACAAACAAACCAATACTTTGTCGGTGTACATTTGTATCCTCTTATCAGATAACTGACGAAGAATACCTATATTTTGAACACCTAACTCATTACCAATATAATTTCTATAAAAAAGTTTACGTATTGTCCATCTTAAATGTTAATATAACAAGACTACAAAAAACGAAAAAAATACTTTTTAAATATCATTTATGTGTTGCGTCTCTTCAGAGCGTTGCCAATCATGACTCTCAATGATTTCCTGTCCTTTGCAGCTCTTAATAAATTTTACTTTTTTGTTATTTCCATAAACCTTGCTCTAATGTCATTTTTTTTTTTTTTTTGCCAGGTAGATTTTTTTTTCTGTCCATCTTTCTTGTGTGTATCATATTTTTTAAGCTTTCTTTCGTATAATTTCAACTCTCTCTTTCTGGTATTGAGTATAAATGTCATTTTTGTTTTCATTTCATTTTTCTTTAATACATCATCGTTGCTCACATATCGGTCCATGGTATTCTAAGCATCCTTCTGTAGAGCCATATTTCTTTTACTTCAAGTCTTTTCTTAATCTGCTTAATCTGTGATTAGATTGTCCAGCATTCACTCTCATATAGGAGGAATGATATTACGTAAAGAAATTTGCTTAGCTTGTAGAAGGCACATTTCCTTATTTCAATCCCCCTTCAAATTTCACTGACGAACTTTTCGAACTCTATTAAAACACTCTTCACGTATTTAAGTTGATATACTTGTTTAGTTTTGATATTTCTAGTTTGTAATTTGCATATTGGACTATTGTATTTTGTCTTTTTGCATTTGATTGCAGTTTCTTCTCATTTGCCTTCACTACATTTTGTAGGAGTTATAGTTTCTCTGTCTGCTATCACCATTGTGTTAACTGCGTATCTTATGTTAAGAGTGAGGCCTACAATAATGAATCCTAGTAGGCCTTCTAATTCTCACAGAATCTCTTCATTACATAGGTTGAATAAGTCTGAGAAGATACATCCTTTCCTTTCACTTCTTTCCATTTTTGTATTCATTATTTCTTCGTATCCAGGCGGTTTGATGCCAGTACAGATTCTGGATTATTCTGATATCTTTCCCAAATATACCAAGATTACATAGCAGTTCTAAGAGTTTCATTGTGACGTTCGTTATGAAACATTTTTGCATAATCTATAAAATGCATCCTTCTGCGTTTCTACTGCACTTTTTTTTATATCATTCTGTTATTTGTTATTTTTTTTATATCATAAATATCGCATTTCAGTATTTTATATCATAAATATCACATTTTAGTATTGTTAACGAAGATGCACTGCTATTGTTTTATTTTTGGTCTAATTTTGTTGACCACTCTATTCATCAGAATTGCATATATTTTGTTAGACTGAGTGCCGATGTAGTTTAACTTCTTTTGTATCTGTCTTAGGTAGCTTTATGAAAGCAAATCTACTAAGGTCTTCTGATATATCATCTCTTTTGTATATTTCATTTCTTATGACTGTAATCTTGTCAATACTGAAATCAACTAAGGCTGCCAGCATATCTATTACAATTCCTTCTTTTGTTGTTTTGTTTCTGTTCAATTTGGCCAGTGCTGATTTCACTTTTGCTTTTAACATTTCTAGTTCTTTGATATTTCTGCGTATTGCCGGTCCCTCTCTTTCGTCATGGAAGAGATCTCCAATGTATTCATTTTATTCCTGAAGTATATTTTCTTTCACTTTACTGACATTAAAATATTGTTTTTTCTATAAATGCCATATTTCAAACAAAAATATTTAGACTATTAATAATATATTATACTTCGTTATATGTGCTATATTTGCTGTGTAAATAAGCAAGGATTCAATCACATTTCTTTTTCAGGAAAATAATGAATATATTACGTTATGAATCTTACAAAGTAAAATAGATTAATAGTTTTTACATTTTTTGTATCTGTAAATTTCGAAGATAACCCTGACGCCTTCCAATGCTTATTTAGTAATAAACATGCATAAAACGTCGTCTTTAGTTGTCTAATTTTTGTTTAATGATAAATTCTTACGTCGATTGCTAATAGACTTACCCGTCTTAAATGTTTTGAGCATTTTCATATTTCTCTAGCCTTACGTTTTTAATGAATAGTGTAAAAAGAGTATGATTTTGTTGAAAGCACAGGAAATAGAGATTCTATTTTCGTAGTCAGATCGTTATCAAAGTAAATAATACTAATACAAAAAGATACCAATTTCTATAGATACAAGGATATTTGATAACGAACGGCGCGAAATCTACTTGAAATACAGATAAACTTGATTTGCACGCATTAGAAACTCGAATGATCCATAACTTTTACTAGAAATATTTAGGATAAGTAGGGGTACATAAGGAGTAAATTAACAAAAGTAAAAAAAAAATTTTTTTTTAAATAAAAGAAGGTAAGAGAAATACACGTCTTCTTAGTGAAATTATTAAATTTACTTAGCTAGCCTATGCAAAAAGAACTAAAAAAAAAACTAAAAAAAAAAAAACTACCAGGATTTATTACTGACGAGCACAATCTTAACGCAAGATACGCAGATGGCAGCGTGGATAGCAGACTCAGAGGAAACATCGCAGAATTCCTGATAGAGTAACAAAGAAAAGTAATAAAAAAGTAATAACTTTTGTGCAATGTGTGAACGTCAGCAAGTAATAACTTTTGTACAATGTGTGAATGTCATCAAAAGAGAAAGCCCAATATTGGGAAGATCAAATCAAGCAGGTACATAAAATTAACGATATAGGCAGTGACACAAAAATCCAAAGAAACAATGGAATAACGAAAGATGTTTTCAAGAAACTAAGCAAAGTATTAACATATACAAAATATATTTAGAAACTAAGTACTGATGCTTTCTTTTATGTGCTGTATCTCCAGGACTTAGACGATCATGTCTCTCAAATTACCTGTGTAGCGACTAGCAATGTTTATCTTTTTATTATTCACCCTTCTTCTTCTGACATCTATTTATGCAGGCTCATTAGATATGCTGTTTCTTCTCCACATTTTGCCTTCATTATTTTCTGATTATATAAAAATATGTGTCCTAGAAGTTTAAACTCTTTCTCATTCAAAATGTATGTCTTTTTTCCGCATTTTTCTTAAAACTTTCTCGTCCATCCTTGGAATTTCTATTCTGTTACGTGAGGAAACTGACCAGTATTTATTTTCATGTACGAGAAATGATATTATAGTACAATACACTTTTCTTTGGTACTAACAATCAGTAGTCATTTAGAAAAATACAACTTAATCGGTTAACCTCGTTTTATCATATTATCTAAGCTAAATATTGTTTTACTTTTTAATACCAAATGTTGTAGTTGAAAAACTGATCGGTATTAAAAATAAACAGTCTTTTTTACTTTAGGAGGCAGAAATGTTTTTGCAAAACAAAATTTTCATTTTTTAATTCAGTCTATTAACGAAATTCATTCAAATTATTGCGAGGGATGTACAGTTAATAGTTTAATTTAAATTTGTTTACGTAATATTTAATCTCCTATTGTCATAAGCGGGTAGTGATAGGTGGACGAGATCCCACTGTCTATAAAATGCTTTCATAGCATGTGTATCAAATAGCATGTGTATCAAATAGCCTCTGACAACCATAAAGGAGATTAAATATTACGTAAACAGATTTAAATTAAATATAATTTGGAACATAAAGTATGTATATAAACATTTATATACATTACATGTTTTAGAATCTTTCCAAAAATAACGGTTTTTTTAAATAAAGAAAACGATAGGTAAAGAAAACACTAGAAAGCTAAATTAAAAAAACAAGGAAATATTCGGACATAAATAAACAAAAAGAATACCGAAAACCCGGAGAATTAACAAAGACTGAAAACTGGTGCCTGATAACCATTTATTTTGGTAGATGGATCTCGACTGCTCAGGAAGGCAGTTCATCTAAAGAGAAAAATAATAATAAAAATAAAACCTGATTTTTAACTACTGTTGCCTTCCGGTCATATCCAAACATGGAAAACGCTATGGAAGTCAATCCAGAAAGAAAACCCGGAGTTAAGATTCCAAGACAGTTGGTTATGACACTTTCATTTAAGTGTCAAAAAGTTGACTGGCGAAATTAATTAAATGAAAATTAATTAAATGAAAATTAATTAAATAATAATTAACTAAATCATTATAATAATTATTTTATTAAACCATTATGAAAATAAGTTCATTCTGGATATTTAACATTTTTAAGAACCAGGTGCAGTAAACCGCTTTTCTTCATTTCTTTGATGGTGTGGCAACTATTCTTCTACTCCGACGCCAAATTCAACACTCCATTGACTGAATTGTATCCATCCCTCCTTTCGCGGATCTTAAGAAACAACGTGGGCGCGGAAGGAATCAGAGAACAACCAGTCTGGAACATGTGGTAATCACGAAACCATCGGCCTACCCGGTATCGTGAAGATATAGTACCACAGTCAACACTGACAACCTTCCGCCAACTCCTATAGCCAAGCCGGTCTCAGAGTCAAAATTGAAGTCCCATCAAACAGAGAGCTACCTTTTATCTCACGAAATAACGGATATCTACTACTACTACTACTAGTAGTATTGACAGTGAATGATAGACATCCTCACAGATGAAGACTTGAAACGACTGAGATGTTCTTGTGTTTGGATATACCACAGAGAAAGCATGTAAACAAAAAGTTATTAAATAGGAACCACAAGAAAACTGATACTTATCTTCAGAAAAAAGACATACTAAAGACAAGAAAACAGGAGGGACAGTGGGCAACCTACTTATCGAGTTTTAATGGATAGTAAATTCTTGGCAAAGAGAAATAGTAAAGGGTTAAAACTTACTTAAAGGAAGAGAAAACGGTAAGTTGTGAGGAGCCATTGATCTTTGATTAACTCTGTCTACTTTCTCCAACCATTTATGAAATCACGATTATATACATATATAGTTGATAATGAGTCTGTAATATTTAAGCTGTTTAATCTAGAAACATCTATAAACTCAAAATACTTTGTGTATATCGACTCACTTCTTCTCTATGCTACAACCCTTCAAAAATTGGCGACAAGCTCTCCACAACGTCTTTTATAGTTCTTAGGAAGGTTTTCCTTATCAACATTACTCCCATTTCTGTTCTATCATCCATTTACTCAAGCTTCATATGTAGTTTACTCGCTGTTTCTCTTTGCTTCTCTTGCATTCAGAGTGTCTCGTGAGTTTCAAATTATCTAATACCACTTACGTGTCCTTAGTGATATCAATTGTCTCTTCCTGATTCTGTTTTTGTGTTTCAATAAAAATTCCTCATTCTTAGGTTATCTTCCGCATTGTGAAATAGATTTTAGGATCCATATACACGGCATTCAGAAAGATCTTCCAATAGCAAAGGAATCGTGTGAAGAGTTCCCGGGTGATTCTTTCATGTAATTTTAAACTTTCTTTATTGCACTCTGTTAGCTAACTCATTTTCCTTTATCGCTCACCTCTTCTCGGGACTGTAACATATTAAACAAATGAACAAATCTTGTTCCTGTGTATTACAATTGAGTTTAAATGGTTGTTCCAACGTATGTCTTTCTTGTGTTCACAGACGCAGACATTTGGATTTCGAGACATCTCTTCAATATAAGTTTATCAAACTTGCAAGCACTTTATTCTTTGAGCTGGCTGGATTCCCAGAGAGGATTGAAAATGGTTATAAAAATCGAACTCAGCGAGAAAAATCAGTTTTTTTCTTTTGGGGTTCTTCAGTTGGCCTAGAGCCTTTTGTTGTCAGCAGCTGTGAGAAGCAGTTTCAGCTGAGTAGCTAACAGTCGAAATGTAACGACTGAGGAAAAGGGTTCCCAACCGAGGAGCCATGAACCACGCTCACCATAGAACTTATGGCTAAAGAGTTAACGTCGAAGGAAGCCTACCGCCGATTAATTTAAAGAGTTAATGTTGAATAATGCGCCTCCGATAGGAATCCCAAAAGAACGTTATTGTTTTAAAACTTAATTGGGAGAATTAAAATTTCTGATTGTTCTCGACAAAAAGCCCGCACTGCTCTGAAAACAATTATTAGGAGATTAGCTGGGAGAAAGCCTCCAGACGACAGGGAAACCAACCCTACACCACCGCCGGCATCGCCTCCATCACCGTCATATTAGCAGCCATTAACCGCCTCTATTTCGGCAAACTCCGTTAAACTCCGATAAGGACCCGAAAGGACTTTGCTATTTTAGAAGTTACATAGAAAATTGACAGTCCTCATTATAGAGAATATGTGAAAAGACTTTACTGAAAATTTAATGAATATGTGAAAAGACTTTAGTGAAAGTTTCAAGAGCTCTGTTTACTTTAACGAAACTTAGACAAGACATTTTTATTTAAGGATTGGAAGCTCTGATATTTTTAGCGAACTTTCTCTCTCCGTTGTAACCGGCATTTTGACAACTGCATTTTCATTTTCGACAGCTGTATTATCTGCTCCTGTGAAAAGAAAAACATTGTTTTTTTCATATAAAGACATTCTTCGTAACTCTCCATGCGTGTTCGACCTTGTTTATTTATTTTATTAATTTTTTTTTTTTGGTGCCGTGTTTATTTTTTTCAAACCACATGTGTACATCTATTCGGTCTTAACCAGATTCAAGGGGTTGGCTGTGAGTCCCTGAACATTCGTAGGTCATTGTCAACCGGCTCACTAGTTTGAATCTGCTTTCTGTCCACATTGTGATTATTAGATCCAGAAAGCAAAAGTGTTGTTCGTTCACGGTTGACTGAAGATGTAGACACGACTGGTGGGGTGGGTAGTCGGTGTTAAACATTTAGAATACAGCAAAAAGAAAGAGAAAGAAAAAATAATATCTGTAGAAAGCTGAAAAACAACTGTTCGATGGTTGTAGTGTTAATGTCTCATATATGTTGTGGATTCTTGTTGAGAAACCACACAAAATAATAGATTACAAAAACAGATATGGAGATAGAAAATGTAATTTATATTGAACAAAAATATACAAACTAGAACACTGGTGAGTCAATTCAGGAATACTAGGAATACTGTTAGTTGGAATCAATATATACAATCTTGTAGTGAAGAAGTATGTCCGGGTAATTAGTCTATATCCTTACTGACTCTCTGACAACCACTCAACCCCTGCCGTACTCTGTATAGGCAGGATTATATGTACACATCAGGCGAATCCATTCTTATATGCAAAAAGGGGTGATCCCCAACACCCCCTCCCTAGCTTCTTGGGAGGAGTTAGCATTTTTTTTCTCGTTTGGGATCTAATATTCTCAACAGCTTCCAAAATATTTTTTTTCATCGCGACACACTTTTTTTAGGATGATGAGCTTAGCTCTTCACACCTTCTTTGTAGGTTGGTGTGTCTCACTTGTTCGCCTGGTTTGAAAGCTTTTCCCGTAACTATCGGTGTAATAAATACAATTTGCATATTCTTCTTTTGTGTGATTTCTGTTGTGAATTTGTTATTGCTTGAGAATACCTCTTTTTTTCAATTCGGAAGTTTCCGTCGACACGATTTTTATTTTTTTACAACAATGGGTAAGTCCCAAATATTAAATTTTTGCATCCAGTCCGTTATATGTGTTTTTCGTCACTATATTTTTTAACTTTTTGGTCTTTCTTTGAAATTTTACATTCACGATAATTTCGCTTTCCAATTTAATCATTTTTCCAGTTATCGATTTAGCAATTTTTTTAGTGTATAACATGGTCGGCCTGTTCAACTTCCGCCATGTCTGCAAATTTATTATTGTTAAATCTAACCCCGAATCTAATTGTAATTTGGTTTTCTTATTCAATATTTCCAGTTCCAATATTGGATACCCCAGGATAGTAAGCTTTGCTTACACTATTCTTTGTAACCTTTTTGTTTAATATATCGTGTTCCATGTCTTCATTCCGTGGCCTCCACTTTGGGTCCACATCAGTGGCAACGAAGGATTTGAGACACGCACTCATGCCAAAACTCCAAAATTCCAGTACCACATCAGTAGCGACAAAAGTTTTGTTTAGCCCCGCTGGTTCCCACATGAGTGTTGAACTAGAATTTGAGCTGGCATTACTACATCAGCGAACGAAAGGCGACACACAGCTACTTTTTACAAATAATATTCACGGTTACTCAAGACGAGCAACCAAGCACCGAGAACGACTGTTTACAAAAAAAAAAAAAAAAAACCAGCTTGTACACAAAAACAAACTCAAGAGCTCGAAGTACTACGTTTGACTCAAGTTCGAAAAAACTGTTCACCAAGTTGCAAATTCAGCAAAGTGTTTAAAGTTTTATGGAATTGATTTGAATTCCTACACATCTCGTGCATAAAATTACCCTCCCCTCAAATTCACCGAGATGAGTTTTTCTAAAAAAAAAACAAAACTAAAAAACAAAAAACAAGTTCTCCCAAAAGAAGAAAAAATCCAGTGCATTTATTTATTACTGTCTAAGTGATATTCTTCTCTCCACACTTCTAAAAAAAAAAAAGATGTTTTTTCAACAATTACAAAAGTTCCCCAGTGAACCTGCTTAATTGCAAATACTTATAAAAATGAACTATTGAGCGTCTACCAAGAAATAATTTATTTTTTTTCCTCTTTCCTAGCTGAAAATTTTTTTTTTTTTTTGCTAGAGTAAAAAAAATAAGTGTGGAGAAAATTTAAATGGTCACATTGAAATTAACGGAACAACGAAAGATCTAAACCATTAAGTAGTTCTTCTTAATTTTATTAATTGTCTGTCCATTTTTTTCTTGTTACAAAAGGAAAATAAAATTGTCTAGATTTTCTTGTGTACACTCCTCTTGTTTACACGAGTTTTCAAAGTGAGAGTAATTGCTGTCATTTTTTTCTGTTTGGTGTCATCTTTCATTATAAAATCACTGTCATTTCTTTTTATCTAAATATGGAAGAATTCCAAAAAATAATTGTCCAAATGTTAAAGGTCCAGATAGATCAACAACAAAAAAGCGAAGAAAGACAGCAACTCTACTAATAAAAATCAGATGAAAGACACCAGAAGTTGGAAGAAAGATTCCTCAAATTACAGTCGGCCCAACAAACAGAACAGAAACTTCAACAACAAAAATCAGACAAAAGACAGCAACAATTGTTTATGGAGTTACATAAACAACAAGTAGAATTCCAAGAATTTACACTTCAGAAGACAGAACTACAGAAAAAAACAACTTGAAGAATTACTTATAAATTCATTTAACGGCTCTAAAAACTCTGAAAAAGATACATTTTTTCAGAGTACAATCTACAACACGATTGAAACATTCGAATCCGTACCAGAGAAAGACAAAACTTTCGAGGCTTTTTACAGGTGCTATGAAGATATTTTCAACGTAGACTGTGAACAATGGTCTAGTGAGAAAAAGGTACGTCTGTTATTAAGAAAACTGGGAACTATTGAACATAGTAGGTTCGTAGACTACATATTACCCAAGAAAATTACAGACCTTAATTTTTCAGAGACTATGAAGCTCCATAGTGGAGAGGAATTTAAGAAAATATGTGACTGTCAATATTTTTAATAACTCTATAAAATTCCAGCTCGATTCGGGTTCTGACATATCGATCATCAGCTGGCGTACTTGGCGAAAGTTAAACAAGCCGACCCTATTTAAGACGGATAAAACAGCAAAATCCGTAACTGGCGAGAATATTAACATTTTGGGCGAGGTGATCCTTACAGTAACATTAAATGGAGTTACCAAAAAGCTGAAAGTACTAAAAAAGTCGGATAACCTATTCGGAATGGATTGGATAGAAAAAATCAATCTATGGAATTGCCCAATGAGTACTTTTTGCAAAAAAAAAAAAAAAAAAAAATAGAAAGTACAACGCCCAATTCGGAAAATCTCAAAAAGGAACTCAAATAACAATTTCCTCATGTTTTTTTCTGGCGGCTTTGGGAAATGTACTAAATTAAAAGCTAAGTTCAAGGTAAAGGACGGTAGAAGACCAGTTTTCAAAGAGAAACGGAATGTCCCTTTCGTTGATCTAGAGCAGATCAACAAAGTATTAGATAGACTCGAACAAGCGGGTATTTTAGCAAAAAAATAGATTTTGACCAATGGGCAGCACCTACGGTCTATGTCAAAAAGAAGTCCAACCAAATGCAAATTTGCGCAGATTTTCCCACAGGGCAAAACGATGCCTTGCAGGATCAACATTATCTCCTACAAAGCTCTGGGGTAATTACTCCCTATCCGACGAATTAATTCACATTTCAGTGGAGGAGGTAATTTTTTAAACACTACATGACTCAGTAGTTTATTTCCAGGAGAATCTTTCTCGAGGAAATCCAAATCAAAGGAGTTCTTTAACTCGTAAACCTGAGCCTTGAAATTCGTAAGGAATTTCTTGGCAGAAGCGAGATCACTATAAATTTTATTACCCTCCAGAATAGAGGCAAACAAGGAATCTACAATGCTACCCCTGTCCAAAAATTCTTTTGCCAATATTAACATGGCAGCCTCAAAATTGGCGTCGGAAATAGACAGATGTCGGACTAGCTGGAAGGCTACGCCTTCCAGGTGGTTTTTTAATACCACGAGTCTCAAGGCATCACTATCCAAACCTGCCACACAGTTAACGAATTCCTTCTGGAAGTTCAAGAAAGCCAGCTTGTCATTTTCGAATCTCTTGGGGTTAAACCTGGGGCATTTTAACTTAGGAGTTAAATTCTAAGGAGTAATCTTAAAATTCATCTTCCGTGAGTCAGCAAAACCCACAGACCTGGACTCTGCAACCGAGCAATGCTGTCCAAGACTCTGGCTTGATACAGAGTCTCCTCATCATTAAATGAAGAGACAATGTCGTCTTCAGTGTCATTTTCCAAATAGGAACTATTTATTTGGTCGTCCAGCATGTCCATAGAGGAAAAATACCTTTCGATTTGTTCCTTGAGAACAAGGAGTTGAGCTTCGGAAGGGGTATCTAGGCCTTCCAAATATTTTAAGGCTGTAGATATCTTTCCCTTAAGTATCCCCTTTCTCTTAAGGAGAAGGGAGACGGTGGGAGTGAAGGTCATCTTTCCTACACGTGTACAAAATGGCGCGAAAAGTTGGTGCCAAGTGAAACGAACAAGGAGACAATATGGCGTTCACAGCACGCCTAAGAAAGGAAGCAAACAATCGCGGTCAGAATTGCATAAAAAAGAGTAAACCAAATTAAAGCAACGTTGGGAAACAGAAATACCTGTAAGAAAAACACGAACGTTAATGCAGTCAGCACAGCAAACTCAAATCCTCTTTTAAATTTGAATTAAGAACAGATTGAAGGGAAGGGGACCTCTGTTTTGCAGAGTGCATAAATTTTTTATGTATTAAGAAAAAATTCTGCTGTGAACAAAAGGGGAAGGGTAATAAAAAAAAATTCAATACAACACAAGGGTTCAAATTAAAGGAAATTTACAGCTTTATTAAAAACAGAGAGGAGTTGTGCGCTGACTGCAAAACAGGTCCGTTAGCAAAGGCTAGGTTATAGCCTTGGTACCACAAGAAGAAGAAAAATATTAAAGTCTTTCTCAGTTTACCTTGTTAGGTACAGTGTTCGTAGTTCGTTTCTTGTCTCGAGCCTGGAAAAAAGTGTTTGCTTTTTTTGTTGTTTTTTCTTTTTTGTTAAGTCTCTTCAACCCTTGTTGGTTGTGGGCCGACCTGGGAAACTGTATCCCTTTTACGGAAAGGAAAATTTCTTTCTTCCTCTGGAAAAGTATCTTTTCGTACAATAAATTTCTTTCTTCCTCTGGAAGAAGTATCTTTTCTTAAAATAAATTTTCTTTCTTCCTCCGGTAGAAGAGTCTTTTCTTAAAATAAATTTTCTTTCTTCCTCTGGAAGAAGTGACGTTTAAACCTTTTTTTTTTTACATCACATGGGTTAATGACAAACAGGGGAAACGATCCTTTTTAGAGAAATGAACTCTTTCTTCCTCTGGAAGTAGTATCTTGAATCTTGTTTCTTCTCTGTTCGTCAGGAGGAAATTCTTTCTTTTCTTCTTTTGCGAGCTTCTCTAATCCACAAATAAATTCAAACTTCTTTTTACGTCTTTGGTCTGACGGAGCTAAAATTTTCAGGACTGCTCAAGTCGATGAAAATCAAAAAACTGAGGATTCCCACTCCTTGAGATTCTATCAGAAGGAGCTAACCAATCATAGGCGGGATACGCGACACGTGGTACCGCAAAGACATTTCAATTTCCCAACGGCCCTAGCGAGAAAAGGAGAGAAAGAAAAAACGACCAAACGAACGGACAAATAAAATTTCAACACCGCTTTCTAGAACAAATAGGAAATCATTATTTGCTAACAATTATGTGTACGTCGACTCGTTTTCCAGAAGCTGTCCCTTTAAGAAATATTAAGACTAGAACTATGGTTAAGGCTTTAACTAAGTTTTTCTGTTTAGTTGGGATTAAAGAGAAATTACATAGGGCTTTAAAAATAGCACAAGAAAATGTAAAAAACACCAAGTTAGAATGAAGTCTGGATATGATAAAAATAGAAAAATCGAAAATTTGAAAGTGGTGACAAAGTTTTAATATTTCTATCAATTCCAGATAATCCCCTACAAGCAAGATATTTTGGTCTGTATGAAATAGAAAATAAAATAAACGATTTATATTATATCATCCACACCCCAGATCGAAGGAAACAGAAAAGATTTTGCCACATTAATATGTTAAAAAGTTACATTGACAGAAATAAAAAAAAGATATGGTTAAGCCAGTCACAACAGTAACTAACATTACTAAAATAAATTCATCTGAACAAGATTTAGATAACGATGAAGATACAGTTGTCAGGGAGGGAGAAATAGGTCAAAGTAGTCATTTAAAGAACTCGGAAATGCTGGCTAATTTGAATGTAACATTTGAACATTTGTCAAATGAAAATAGAAAAAAAATACATGGTTTGGTCAATGATTTCAAAAATATATTTCCTGATGTTCCTAGTAAAACTCAGTTTGCTGTGCACGATGTCGTAGTTGGGGATGAAAAACATATCAAGCAGCATTTCTGCATAGTAAATCCCATCAAAATTCAACAGTTGAGGGCTGAGGTGAAATATATACTGGAGAATGACATCACTGAACCAAGTAACAGTCAGTCGAGTTCACCTTGTATTCTGGTACCAAAATCGGATGGCACCTACAGATTTGTTACAGACTCCCGGAAAGTAAATTCTGTAACCAAAAGTGACTCATATCCAATTCCTAGATTAGATGATTGTATTGACAAAGTTGGCAAGTCAAAATACGTCAGTAAATTCGATTTGATGAAAGGTTATTGGCAAGTACCTTTAACTGACAACACCAAAGAATTTCAGCTTTCGTGATTCCTGACGAACTATACCAATACAAGGTTATGGCGTTCGGAATGAAAAACGCACCAGCAACATTTCAAAGGATGATGCATTCCCTTTTAGATGACATTCAAGGATGTGATGTCTACATAGATGATGTAATTGTGTACAGTATGACTTGGAACGAACATTTACGCATCATAAAACAACTCTTCCTTAAACTAGAAGAGGCAAACCTATGAACCTAAACAAAAGTGAATTTTGTCATGCAAAATTGAATTATTTAGGCCATACTGTTGGTCAAGGACAAGTTAAGCCTATCACCGCAAGTGTTGATGCTATCCTAGAGTATCCTATTCCAACCAACAAAAAACAATTAATGAGATTTCTCGGTATGGCAGGTTTCTACCGAAAGTTTTGTAAAAATTTCTCATCAATAGCAAGTCCTCTCACGGATCTCCTTAGAAAGAATGTAAAATACAAATGGAGTGAGACCTGTGATGCGGCTTTCAACAAAATTAAATCGACACTCATGGAGGGCCCAGCTCTCGCATTATCTAGAGTATAATATGACGAATTGTGGTAGTATAATTTTGCTATAAATCGAACTTATTGTTTCACAAAACTTGTGTTAGGACTGATTGCCCAAAAAAGAAAATATTTTTGTGTGGAAACTTAACTAAATTTTCCTATGAAAGTTTTTCATTTGTAATTCAAAACTTTTACTCTAAAGGGGGAAAGTGTAACGAGGAAGTTAGAAGCGTTTTTTCGCCTCAAAAGTTTTGGGTTATGACTAAAAACAGTCACCTTAGCATGAATAGTAGTAACTAGGTTATTTGGTCAGGTTGTCACCAATCCCAAAAAGTAGTAGTAACTGGTCATTCGGTCAGCGTTCTACCATTCCAGAAAGGAGAGTTGTATGAATTAGGTCATTGGGTCAGGTTCTACCCTTCCCAAAAAGAGATTAAATAGCCTGGTAACTATGGTTACAGTGAAAAGAAGGAAAAGACCAGAAAAAGAGAGGGCCAATGAATATAGGCCCCTGTTTCTATATAAAAGGGAAGAAATAGTAGAAAACCCCAGAGTTGTTGGGTTACCGGCCAGGCGTGACCTCTCTCCGGCTATTCGTTCAAGACGTCGAAAGAACTTTCCATCAAGCTACCAGCTGAAATTCTCCACACGAAAACCTTCCTCAACATCCATCGAATACACCACGTGCTACCGTGAAAGGTAAAGATTGTTTTGTTAATAATTCTGACCAAACCCTATATATATATATATATATATATATATATATATATATATATATATATATATATATAATCTTTAGCCGAGTTGAATGTCCTTTTTCCATCCCGCCTAAACTTCTTCCAAATATCTTCCTCGGTAAACTCTCCTCTTATTTTCCAGCGAATATTGTGTAAAACTAGTACGAAGTTGAACCCGTTCTAGTGTCCGGTATATTATAGTTCTGTCACCTTGTTCCTGTGTTTTTTGCTGAATATTTTGTGTGTTATGATAAATTTCCTTTCTGCATAAGATTATCTTGCGTTATAATTTAATTATCTCCCTTCAGCATTATTCCAACTAAAATTGTATTTTTATGTTTTGCTGACCCAAACGGGTTCGTAACATTATTGATGAGATCGTTGACATAGCACAGTTTGCAATGTTTTTCAGGGCCTGTGACAGGGAATTTCATATTTACGTTAAAAATTGCTGAACTGATTGGTCCCCGTGAATGACCATACAAGACAGGGCATCTTTGAGAGAATCGAGCAGGTTCTACATGGGTGTAGCTTTGATTTGAGTAAACTTGCATGCTTATGTACTGACGTTGAAGTGAATATTGTGGGTAAACGTAATGGTGTTGCTGCCAATTCACAAAGAAAATAAGAAAATTCGCATTTAGATTAATCATTTGCCCATTTCTAATGTATCATTCATCTACAAAATTTGTAGTTAAAAGATTTTAAAATCAAACACTGTCATTTAATAATCAATTAAATAATCAATTCACCGATATGCCATTCTACATATAAGTTTACTGGTTGTCCTGTTACAAAGTGTTGAAAAGTTTCTATTTGTTGAGACAAGAAATAATTATGTTTTGGGGGATAAAAGATCAAAACAGATGGAATAAGATGAAAGTTGGTTTAAAGACCCTGCTTTTGCTGTGGATATCAGAATTAACTAATATTAATTTGAAAGTACAAAGTAAAAACGAAGTTATCACATAGTTGCATGATGGCATCAAGTGCATCATTACAAAACTAAGCTTATGAAAGTAAGTCTTCAAATGGAAATTTAATTTATTTTCTTACGTGGAAATTGTGAAAAACACTGCCAGTACCGAGACTGTAACTGTCTTTGCTAAGTATGGCAGTCACCTGGGATTTTTGTCAAAAGAATTTCAGAAAAGATTTAGGGATTTCTCATTTTTTGAACATCAGTTTGCATTCTTAGAACCATTCAATTTTGATATTGCCAAGTCAGAAGAAATCCTGCAGAAATCCTATTAGTAATGAAGTCTGATTCTACACTCAGAGTGAAGTACTTTTGTAGATAGTGGGTTCTTTTCATAAGGTCCAGAAAAGTTTTAAATCTTTGAAAAGTTTGACGCAAAGATTATATTAATGTTTGGTTAGCTGTGTGTCATCTCTGATCAAAGTTGAAACTGAGTAGACATTTCAACCAGACACACTAAAGATGATAGTCTATGGAATAAGAATTATATACCCCAGTGATCGAAATAAATGGTTCGATTCAAAATTCCTAGAATCAACGACCGAAACGTCGCACACATGGCAATAAAGATGAGGATAACAGTTTAAACAGTGTAAATAATCAGGGTATTTGTAGTGCTATGTCGCATATGGATAGGTATCTCTGCATGTATTTCCGGTCTTATGTTTTAGTTTTACCAAACTTTTATTTAGGTAAAATATTTCGATCATCGTATAGTGGTGTATCTACGGTAAGTATAAATAAAGATATTTATAATCTAATTACTGGTCTATGTTCGTTTCATGTAAGCTTAATGTTAAGGACCTTTGTTACAATTTGTACACTACTGGTTCTTAACTAAACAATCAGAAGTGGTAGAACAGGTCTTTAAATTGCTTTATAAATCACCATTACATTGTTAATAAAAATGTCGTGACAATTTTGAAAATGTGTTACTTTTTTCTTTCAAGTCTTAAGCATATTTCCTTCAATTCTGACTTTAACGTCTAAATGGTAAAAGAAAATTAATATTTCCGCAAGAACGGTTGTGGGACTGAAAATAATTTCAACATATAAGCCACCGTTCATTTCTTTGTAACAGAAAAGCCTAATTCATTTCTGTCTAACATTGTTTACTCGGTATATCTTTTCTAGATAGATACGGAAACACAAAATATATCTGAATGTAATGGCAACATGAAATATTTCCTTATACGGAAAAAGTCTGTATCCATTGACCAGGCTACTATGGTTAAAATTGATAAAATCCCATTAAAACTTTTTTTCAAGAGGATAGGTTTCTCAAGTTCACTCGCTAGTTCCAGTGGCTTTCTTCCTAACATCTTGTTCGAAATAGGGAGGAATGTCAACATTTGATTATTTCATTATTTTCTCTTCGGGTTGTTTTATCCATTTTAGTTTTGCTGTTGAATGTTCCCAAGTAGAGTGAATTCTTTTATTTGCTACAGCTTTGTGTGATTATATAGCACCAGTCAACGAAGTCCAAATAAGGATGGTCTTCTCTAAGATTGTATAGAGCTGACAGTTTAAATATTTCTGAATGGAGCGAGAACCATGCATGACATCCACATGAAAGTTTCGATCTTGAATTTCAAAACATTTTCTAAATCATCCAAATAATTTCACAAAGCATAATTTTAATATTTCCAATAAATACGACGGTGGCATAGTACACTAACTCATTCAAAACAGTCTTACTGGCGATTGAGTTTCTCCACATGGAAAGTATGTTTATTCATGCGCCGTAAGATCCCTTCCGTTTGGTTGCGGCCCACCATACTTATTTTTAATTTCATACACGAAACTTTGAAAAGAAAGATTGTCTAAAATATTGGTAGATACAACAGTATCAATGAGAATAAAACATTTTGCATTAGTTCAATTAGTTTAACATCACTATTTTTGTAAGTGACGTTGAAAATTTGCTTCTTTTATAACTTTAATTCTGATCATACTAGCTTCACATAAGACTGTAATTTTACAGGAGCTGATATTTTTATTGTGTTTCGTCGTTCAGAACGCAGTCAAAACTATATATAAGTTGTTTAAGTCACACACACACACACACACACACACACACACACACACACACACACACACACACACACACACACACACATATATATATATATATATATATATATATATATATATATATATATATAGTTGTAACGGAATGTCTCACTTCCTATCGCCTATATGGACTGACTATATTGGTAGCCATATATAGTAAGCACAGGTGATACCTGTCACTTGCTTCGACAATTACTAGTCTGCTACCAGATTCCCTGTCATGCCATACTGTATTCTCTTTACAATAAACCTTTTGTTGCTGTTCTTTCACTCGAGTACCACCTTGTCTGTTTGTAACGTCTTTAAAGGATACAACATATATATTGAAAACAGAAATAAGGGTTGTTCTAACGAAAGAAATTGGTATGGGGGAAAACGTGTGAAAATTCGTAAACATATTGTTTAAAGTGTAGATTTATTATTATTATTATTATTAGTAGTAGTAGTAGTAGTAGTAATAATAATATTATTAACTTTTGTATCATACATTAAGTATTCAACTTTGAACTCGAAACAGATGTAGCAACACAAATATAATTATGGAAACTTAAACTATTGACTTAATAAATATCTGTATATAAACATAATTCAATCCCACACCCATCTATCAATTCGGATATTCTTAAAAAACACTCTTACTTGCCTGCACCACAAAGTACGAACATCATGGCGATATTTACACGCAAACTAATGATTGTAAATATGGTAAACCCTCTTGGTCTGTGCTTCTCAAACTTTTATATGTCTCATGTGGAAAACATAGTTTTTAAAAAGGTTTCCAAAACAAAAATATACGTTTGATACGTTGATGATATTTTCCATTTAGCTGACAACAAAAATGAAATCTATCATCTTAAAACTACTTTTGAAAAAACAATTCTGTTCTCAAATTCACATATGAGCTTAGCCAAAAAGAAACCATTTGTGGATGTTCTTGTAGATTCTAGTAATAATACTTTCACTACGTGATTATAAAAAAAACCCACGAGCAAAAATTCTTGCCACCTTAATCTTATTAGTCAATGTCCTCTTCGATACAAACTTGGTTTATTATAAATTTCCTCACGAGAGCGTACGAGAATTCAATTTCTCAACCGCTATTTTTTTTAAAGAACTCTACAATTTGAAAAAAAGCTTGTCAACAATGGCTTTCCAAATTATTTACTTGACTACCCTATCAAAAATTTTCTTCGTAACTTAACCAGCAGTAACTACAAACACGTGGACAAAAACAATAACATTAATATTTTTTTTACAAAATCAAATGCACAGTAAGTAACTATAGACAGTACGAATCTTCACTTCGCAATTCGTCCGAAATTATGCAACACCGACAAATTCAAACAAGAAAATTAAATAATCTGTTATAAAAATTCAAAACTACCAACCCCATCGTGAATAATAATAATTCAACTGCAAAACCTAAACTGCAGAAAACCAGTTTTGTTTAGGAATTTATATGTCCTTTAAAGAACTATGTTTCTCAGCTATCCAAATCCGTAAACAATTAGATTGGAACACACCACCACAAAATTGACGTGAAAATTGACATCGCAACTTGACATCCACAATCTAATCTCATTTAAACACACATCGAGATTTTCCAGAATCTACCCATGATATACTTGTTGATAATCCATACATAATAGCATCATCCACAGGCAAAATAAGATTAAAGTTAAAAGAAACACACATGTAAATTTTATATCTTCCCACATACATACACAGCAAACCAAAGGTTTTTGTTATTTAAATGTAAATCATCTGCACAGCCAACATCAAAATTGCCTGATGATGAGAATCTATCTCGAAACAGAAATTTCCGTGTCGCAATGTACAATTAATTCATAACTGTATATATATATATATATATATATATATATATATATATATATAAGGCCTCCAACGGTCAGGGTAACCATGGGTAGCATCCTAATTGTCTTCTTGGCTGGAGTATCTGTGTTTGTGACAGTAGAAACTGATGCGGGAGTGACAGTCTTTGTTGCAGAGGCTGCATTTGTTTTGTTTCTGGTCTCTCGGAGCTATCATTTCGCTTCCTGCAAACCCGTCTCTCCATGGCGACTTGTGTTAGTTGCCTCTTCCTTGATTTATGTTGTTGAGCCAGGGTTTCTCGTCATTTGAACCGGTTGACTGCTGCGCTCTCCCATGATTCCATGTTGATGCCCACAGCTTTCATATTGCGTTTTATGATGTAACGATACCGCTGTTGTGGCCGCCCAAAGGGTCTTCTTCCAGAGGCCAGTTCTCCACACAAGAGCGCGGACTGTGACACAGACCACTCCTTAGTCTTCTGCAAGATCAAGCTTCAGCCGAAGAGGTTACATTATGGCAAGAAACAAAGAAATCCTCGCATACATGTCAAAAAGATTAGACATCTAAACCTTATGGAGTAGTTTGCTGAGAGATTTGAGAGTGAATTGAAAACTTTACAAATCGGGGACACTGTCACAGAGAAGTGGGCTACTTTACGGGACACCATGCACCGCACTGCCTTGAAAGAAAGATCTTGAAGTCACATGACTGGTTTGAGTCAAATTACACCGAGATGACTCCCGCCATAAAAGCCAAGCGCGCCGCTCTTGCGAAGTACAAGCGGTCACCCAACAAGAGAAATCTTCAGATCCTTCGGGCTGCTAGGAGCAAAGCTCAGCAGACTGCCAGACACTACGTCAACGAGTAATGGACAGAGCTCAGTGAAAAGATTCAGACAGCGGCAATCACAGAGAATATCAGAGGAATGTATAATGGCATCAAGACAGCAATGGGACCATTGTAGAACAAGACAACTCCTCTTAAATCTACCACTGGGGTATTCATCACAGACGAAAGACAACAAATGGAGAGATGGGTGGGGCACTATTCCAACTTCTACTCTGAACGGAATGTTGTGACGACTGCAGCCATTGATATATATATATATATATATATATATATATATATATATATATATATATGCACGTTTCATTAAAAATGACAGACAAGGTGTGATGGTTAAATTTTTTTATGTTATTTTTCATGTGATTTTATGGTTTTTTTCTTTTGAGGACATAAATTATATAAAAATTGTCAAAATGTTCTGTTTATTCGAGCGATTTAGTCATTTTCGAGGATAAATGTTATTTTACGTGTAACAGAATGTGTGTGGTGTTATGTTTGTTGTAGAGTAGTGTGTGTATGTGTTATGTACCGAATACGGTAAGCATGTTACTGACATGTGCGTAGTTGATACTATTGAGTGCTGGGTTTTTCTTTATCAATAACGTCTCCATTAATATATTTTTGCATGTGGATGGTGCTTTGATATTTGTGTTGTCAAAAAGTATATTCCGGATAAGATTTGGTAGTACTCCGTGTGTGTGTGCTTAAATGATATTGAATTGCGATCCAAAGAGAGAGATGCAGTGTGAGTTTTCGAGCCAGTTTCGTAGTTGTATGACCGATATAATTTTTTATGAAATTAGGATAAAAAACGTAGTTCTTCAAGGGACAAGTGAATTCGTAAATAATATTAGTTCTTTATAGTTTGGATCTCGCGGGTGAATTGTTATTGATTATGAGGTTAGCCGTTTTAAATTTAGTCTAATAGATGATGAATTTTGTTTTTATTAAAGTCGATGAGAGTTGCGTATTTTCAGATGATGTTTCGAAGTGAAGATTCATCCTGTCTATATTGATATTGGTTTTTGCAGAAAAATTACATTAAAAAGAAATTAACCACCACACCTTGTCTGTCATTTTTAATGAAACCTGCATAAAATAGATATTGCTGCCCATTATATATATAATCAAATTTGCTATTCGTTTCTGGTTAACTGTTTTTGGCGACTGTTTACAGACTCGAATTTTTTTGACAAGAAAAAAGAAAGGAAGGTAGATCGCTAAGTAAAAAAAAAACCCTTCACTCCTGTTTACAAATGTTTTGATGTAATTTCTTTTTTGAGGTTTCGTTTTGATGTTTTTACTTCTCCTTCCCTTTGACCTCTATTTTCTTTTCTCCATCACTATTAAATATTAAACTTTTCTCTTCAGCGCTCCCCAACGTCATAATTTAATTCCATATGTTTTTTTTCTTATCTTACAGTTTAATAAGAGTAGATAGGCTCACCTATCGTCCGACCCGTACTCCTTCCATGTCTATTAAACAAAAGAGGTTCAGAATATGATTTACGAGTTCTCACTTTTTTCTACTAGGACCCCAATGATTAAACTGTTTCAACTTTTTGGTGACCAGGCTAGCTAGTAGCTGTGATTTTCTTTTGTGAGGTTACCGGGTTAGAAGTTTGCTGGTTGCTGCTTCCGACTGGCCGTTAGTTGTCTGAAAAAACTCTTCTGAGGCTGCTCTGGTCAACAGTCATATAATATTGGTATTTGTAGTGTCATGTCTCGCATGGGTATGTATCCCTGCGTGTATATCCGGTGGTAAACCCTGGAGCCAGATTATGCTCTGTCCTGCAGCGTAAAATCTTTTTTTTGGGGGGAACGGCCGCCACTGTAAAACCTATTGAAATTCTTCCATAGCTACTAATGAATTCTTGGTTTTAGGCGATCTTTCTCTTTGCAAAAAAGATTCTAGCATTCACATATGGGCCATGTTTACATCCGGAATAATTTTCCGACGACCAGGGAATTGTCTCATGAGGCCGCCAACTACTCTTTCATGTGCTTCTGTCTTTTGTTACTAAACTTTATGAGCTATCTCTTTTTACTTTATCGCAACCCCCTCTTCTCAGGACTTCAGTACATTAGGCATAGTTAGCTGACTGTATGGAAAAGCACTTTCTCTCCATCTCCGAACATCTTTATCTTCACTGACTTTACTGCTTACCCCAACACGTAACATAAACGTTCTAAATGTACTGATGTTGCCGGTATTCAGACATTAATACTTTCAATCCCTTACTCAAATTATAAATTTTTCCTGCTCGTTTTTCAAACTAAACCTAACAAACGGGCTTCTCTACTTGATGTATTTCTTAACTCCTCTCCTCGCTCTTGGCGAGCTTTGCAACACTTCCTTCTTAGTAACTAAATCAAATCGGGAAATGAAAATCATCCTGAACAGCTACACGTCTAGATCCTTTCGTACTAACGTGGATGCTCCCCACCCCAGGGATCTATTGTTTGTCCTACACTGTCATTAATGAAAATTAACGACATTTCAGATGACGTCAATCTCAACTTGGCATCTACGCTGATCATTTAATCCTGCCACGATAATAAGGCTGATCAGTCGGACAAAGTCAAAATGATCCCAACTCCGTGGTTAACTGGGGTAAAAGATGGTTTTAAGCCTCACAAAACAAAACTTCTCTCTATTAATCATCTGAGAGGCACCTTTCTACCTTCCGTCAGCATGGCTGATGTTAACCTTTTGTAAAGTGACTCATTGCATCTTCTCGGGTTAGCATTCACAGCGGAATATTTCTTATATATTTATAAGTCTACCATTTGCCCATGCTTAGAATATTGCTGTCACATATGGTCTGGTGTCCTTGCTATTCACCTTGAGCTTCTTGATAAGATCTAAGAAGAATCAGCAATGTTATTGGTCCCGATCAGGCGGCTCGGCTCCAGTTACTTACTCACCGCTGTAAGGTTGCCTCCCCGTGTCTTTTTTTATGAATAGTTTGATGATAAGTGTTCGGATGAGCTCTTTTTTAAAATTTTATTTAAGCGCAGTACTAAACTGACGACGCGATCTCATCGATTTACAGTTGAGCTGCCTAGACGCAGCCGTAAGTTCTATGCTTTTTTCTGACACTTCTCACTTGTCGAGCTACTTTCCGGCTCCATGCTTCCTAGCCAACTTTAATCTGTAGAAATCTAAATGCAATATTACTGTCCTCTTGATTAATCATTTCACTTACTGCTCATTATTAATATTTCTATTCTTTTTCCACACCGAGTAACACCTTGTGTTTTAGTAACTTTACTTCTTTGCATGGAGCGATACCGGTTTAAAAATAAATATTTATTTTGTAACTGATTTTTTCGTTTACTGCGGAGCAAAAAAAGAGTAATATACGAAAATTTGGTGACTTTTGCCGTGAAAAATACATTGAACTTGAAATATTATTGTTATATTCATTACTTCCGACTTATTTAATTTTATGAAATTTTAATTACTTCCGACTTATTTAATTTTATGAAATCTAGAGAAATTAAATTTTGTCCCGTTTCATATTTATATTAAAAGTATAACAACTTGGAGAATTAAAATAATCAATTTCTATTTATAAAACAGGACTCTCAGTTATCCATAATCTGTTCTGAATCATAAAACTAAAATATTTAATTAAAAAAGATTTTAATTGCTTTTAGGAATAAGATATATATGGACAATATTGTCTTAAAAAAACTCGATAAATAATGAATTTTTACAAGAATTAGAATGATTTATAATGTTTTACATCTTTTCAATTTTTGTATTTCTACGCGTTAAGTGATATTGCTATGTAGTAAAAACTATATTTACTAAAGGAAAGCTAAATACAGTTCATACAAATATTTTGCTTCTTGCAAATATGAAGTTTAATCTATTAGCTTGAAATTAAAACTAAAATAAAATCTTCATGAAAGCTTTTTCATTTTTAAAAAATTAAAACCCTATTTGCTGCGTTTCCTGTGGAGATATCTAGATAAAATGTTTTGGTGAATAACAAACTCGAATTTATTCATATTTATAACGTTGTAATTTCACAGTCAACTGGAATTATTATTATATTAGCAAAATTAGCAAAATTTTGGGAAGTATTTACTTTTATTATGAATTATTTTCCTTCGTGAATTATCTCTGAATTTTTGTTCCAGTTGCTGGAGCCTTCTATGCAAGGTTAATTTAGGTTTGAATTTTATATGACACAAGGCCACTTCCCAAAGAACTTCCTAAATAAATTCTTGTATACCAACAATTATTTTTATAAGTGTTGTAATCATTCATTAAACTAGCAAATGGAAAGTTGAATGAAATTGACAAGGAATCAGTTGTAATTATAAAGTGTATTAACAATAACAAGAAATAAATATATTACACAGACGTTGAAAGTGTCTGTTTGAAAATGTCTTCCATGATCTGCATGAAGTTGTGAACTTTTGAGGTAAGTTGAAATGTTCATTGTCACTGAAAGATTTATCAGTGTGATAGGTAATTTGTCCTTTACTAACCTCTGAGCTTAGAATTTTTCCTCATTCCTTGTGTATATGGGATTGAGAATGCATGTTTTAAAATGACATGTTGAAAATGGCTATTTCTCCGCTATGTTTTATCTGAATTCACACACACACACACACACACACACACACACACACACACACACACACACACACACACACACACACACACACTGCATCGAGGCAGCAGATAATTTTCTAAAAAAGAACCTTCAGATATTGGAGGCCATCTACATTAAATCCAAACAACCCACACTTAATAAAATCACGTTTAAATTTGGTCATAACACATTACATTGCATTTAAATATATGATTCTGTTATCATTTCGAGCTCTCACGCGGTGTGATGTCATAGAACCGCATTACAAATTTACGAACTGCGTCTGCTATTTTTGGTAACTGTTATTGTTGCTTAGGAAAGTTTTATGTCAACACAAGATAACATCGTCGCTGATGGTGGATGTTTTTTTATGTTAACGTCCTTGTAACCTCTCTGAAAATGACTCATGTGAGCCGAAAGCTTAGAATCAACTTAAATAATTATACAAATGTTGGAGAATTTTTGTCTTTATTTTCATTTTTGTCTTTATTTTCATCTGAAATTAAAGCCAAAATATGATGTTTAGAACAGCTCATGATTAAAAATTTTTTGACATAGTTACTAAAAATAATCTAATAACTGAAAATAACAATTTGGACAAGAATAAATATATTTGTAGAAACCTTATAGAATGTCCATTAGAAAACTGGTGACTTACGGAATCAATCGTCTATCAAAGTGAAATATCTTCAGCAGAAAACCCCAGTAATGTAAAGATTTATGTGGGTAGTACTAACAACTATCTGAAGAAACGATTTTATCAACACACGTCTTCATTTAATAATAATAAGTACAGAAATGGAACATATCTATCGAAATATTATTGGTACCTAAAGGAAACAAATAAAACACTCGCATTAAAATGGAAAATATTAAAAGAAGCTAGAATATGCAGAGCTTTAAACGACCCATGCCCTTTGTGTTTATACGAAGAACAATATATTATTAAATTTCTTAAGTATAAAATCTATTAAATAAACGTAATTAAATGAATGGCTTATGTAATCATTGCAAAATGTTCATCTTAAAATATAGATAAGAAAATTGAATAGATATTAAAATAAGTTAACTGACAGGAAAAATTAGAATTAAATACACACTGAACTGAAATAAGAATAGTGTTCACAAGTAGTGTGGGGACAAAATAGTTACTTTTGTAGTGATACTATAATATTTATGTTATATATATATATATATATATATATATATATATATATATATATATATATTGAATTTATAACAGAAATATTATAATGTTCGTATGTTCTTTCCCTTCATTATATATATATATATATATATATATATATATATATATATATAATGAAGGGAAAGAACAGGTAGATTAAAACTCACTGTTTAAGCATTTACTTTTATAAAACGTGCTCGATACAATGTAGCACTTAACATTTTATTCTTGTTATTATAATGGTTTATAAAAGCATTATATCACTACACAAATATTTTCAGATTTAACAACAATGTGGTTCTTCTCCAAATAATATTTTAAAACAAATGGTGAAAATTATTTATTTAGAAAATATAGGATAAATTCATGGTTATTTAAAAAATAAAGGACTGGTAGTTGAAGAATATGCTTGTCGGTGTGTCAATATCGTTTAATCAAATATAAGAATTAAGTTGAAATCTGAAGTTGAAAATGTTGGTCGCGAAAGGAAATAGAGTAGCCTGATGTGATGACATGACACTTTTTAATTTTGTCTCGGTAAGATATATTGTGGGACCAAATATCATTTAAATGGTTTGACAATATTTTTAACAGCATATTTGATTTCATTTTTTTAAAAAATTTGATTTTGTACTACCTCATGTGTTAAAGGGCTAGAATGTTTAGGGTAGAGTTTGAATTACATAATTATGGTATACTAAGGTATACTGTAGTTAAGAAAACCAAAGAAATATTGTGTTGGTCATTTATTTTTGTAAAATAATTCTTATCTTTTTAATTATATTGGAGCATGAATTATAAATGAAAAATTGTAATTAAATTTTAGAGAAAAATACTTTAGATGTTTACATAAAACCGTGAATTCGTCATTATGATTCTGTAGTAATTTATTTTTAGGGATCTTAAAATCTGAACCTTTTCATTCAGATAGAACGAGTTACAGATTCTTAATTTTTCCAGAATGTCCATTTTACTTTGTGAGTTTTAGTTTGTATCTTTTAACTTACAAAAATACGCAGAAATAGATGTTTGGTTTCGGTACTTGTTATTTTTAAGGAAGTTAATGCAAATACCAACGCAGCTTAAAAGTATTCTTTTTAATTGCTCGGTTTTCATTTGATGTTATTGTACATTGGTACACAATAGAATTCGTTAGACACTTACTTTCTAGTGGGCAATTGTTAGGATTTCCACAATTACATAAATTTGTATAATTGTTATTTTCATTATTTAGATAATTATTCTTACTTGACTTTACGTACTGATTTAAGATTTTATTATTATGCGTTTTAATAATGTTCTATATTATTTGTATAATTATAACCTAATTTCAGGGTATCCTTATTAAAAATTTTACTCAGAGATTTATTATTAAAGAAATATTTCTCAATTAAATTTAGGAAATTCAGCCCTAACAAATCTACCCACTAGAATCATCAAACCCATTAGGCCAGAAATTGGTAAAATCAGTAAAATTATTCTAGAACGGACTTATAACGAAATCATACAGAACCTTGGATTGCTACAATGGACTAATAAAACTGATGTCATAAATTGGTTTCATAATAAAAAGCATAAAAACAACTGTTCTTTAAGCCAATTTGACATAGTCGATTATTAACCATCAATTTCCAAAGATCTTTTCACTTTGGCACTGGAATTTGCTGCACATTATTCGGACTTAATTAAGGATGAATATATTATTATAACTAAGAACAATGGATAAAAATAATTCTGGTGACCAATTTGACATTATAATGGGTGCGTTAGACTCTGTGAAATTTTCCAATCGCATTGGTTTTATTTGCTCTATATAATCACACTGCACACTATGACATTAACACACATGACATAGGGTTATATAGAATTGAGGAATTATTATAGTACACCATTCCACACATTTTAAAATCGATAAAATTAGAAAACTAATCTATAGAGAATTCAAAAATCTAAACTTGAAAGTAATAAATTTAAAATTAGTAAACTTCTTTAATGTAACACTAGAATTAGTAAATGATATTTATCAACCATACATAAAACTTAACAAATATCCATTATACATCCACCCAACGTCTAATAAATATAATCAAGTATGTACCTTCTTACATAGAATATAGAATTAGTAGAAATTCTTCTAATGAAGAAATACTTTATAAACAGAGATTTTTAAAAGAATGCTCTAAGGCTATAAAAGCCATGATATCAAGTACATAATATATATATATATATATATATATATATATATATATATATATATATATATAACAGAATGAAATAGAAAAATCATTTAGTATATACCTCTTTTAACCAAATGGTTAGCACTAAGTTTGGGCTGAAGTTTCTCAATTTCCCTAATAATAATCCTCAAAGTAAAGTTTTTAATAAAAATACCCTTAAATATTTGTATAAATAATTTAGAAATCATAATAATAAAATTTTAAATCAGCATGTAAACCAAAGTAACAATAATTATTCAAATAATGAAAATAACAATAATACAAATTTACGTAGTCGACAAAATCCTAAAAACTGCCGATTGGTAAGTAGGTGTGTAACAAATTCTATTGTGTACCAATGTACATCAAATAAGAATTCAACTATTAAAAAAATTACATTGGATCTACTAAGAACACTTTTAAGCAGCGTTGGTATTTGCATTAATTTCCTTAAAAATAACACGTGTCGAAACCAAACATCTATTTCTGCGTATTTTTGAAAGCTAAACGATACAAACAAAAAACCTCAAATAAAATGGAAAATTCTGGAAAAAAGAAATATCTGTAAGTCGTTCTATGACATTTACCATCTGTGCCTGAATGAAAAGCTGCAGATTTTAAGGTTCCCTAAAAATCAAGTACTACTGTTCCGTAGGGATGAATTGATGGTTTTATACAAATATCAAAAATATTTTCCTCTAAAATTGAATTAATTACAATTATTCATTCATGACTTATGTTCCATTATAACTTAAAAATTACTTTACTAAAATAAATAAACCACACAATACTTATTTGATGTTCTTAACTAAAATATACTTTAGTATACCATAATTCTAACCTACGTTTAATTCTAACCTAAACATTCCAGCCTGTTTAACTCATGAGTTATTACAAAAAAAAAAAAAAAAAATCTGAAATCTAACTTGCTGTTAAACAATATTGTCTGCCCATTTAAATAACATATGGGCCACTATGTATTTTATTCAGATAAAATTTAAAAGTATCATACCACTTGGTTACTATGTTTCCTTTGGTGACCCAAATCTTCAACGTTAGAGTTCATCCTAATTCTCATTTTTGATTGAACAATATCGACACACCGACAAGCATATTCTCCACTCTCTAATTTTCTAAATAACCACGAATTCACCTGATATTTTCTAAATAAATCATTTTCACCATTTACTTTGAAATATCACCTGGAGCAGAACAGTCTTGTTCTGAAACATGAAATTTTTTGTGTAGTTATAAACCATTTTAATAGCAAAATGACTATCTATCTATCTATCTATCTATCTATCTATCTATCTATCTATCTATCTATCTATCTATCTATCTATCTATCTATCTATTACCAAGACTTTTTAAAATAACTTCAGTCTTTAACAAAATTTCAAACGTATTAGAAAGGATTAAAAATGTTTATAAAACAATTAAATTTTTGTTTTTATTTTTCCCCTTAATAATGATTTTTTTGACGAAAAACACCTGTTTTTGTTAATTTTAGAGACCTTTTTTTTCATGTTATGCTGTTTTAAAATTTTTTTTAGCGAATTAGTGGAGGTACCTTGTTTTAGTGATGATGAAATTTTGAACTTGCTATTTATTTTATGATTATCACACGTATAAAGGACATAGACTGCTGTATGAGACATAGTAACAGTTGTAAAACGTCTTGAAATATGAACGACTTCAACAAATTTTTAGCTTATTTTATCAGTTTTATTGTTTTTTGGCTTTAAGAAATACACCTGAATGTAGCTGCCTCGGTCACAGTGTTGTGTGAATAGCAACAAATACAGAAATATATTCAACCATATTGGGTATGTTAAAACTCTTAAAGTTTAAAAGGATTTTTTTTTCTTAAGGATGTAATCGTAAAAAAGGAAGAGGATACTAAGTAGTTTCTTTATAATAAACCTTTCTTTTATTCGTAATAATATTTTCTTTGACTGAGACTTATTGCTTCATATTTACATGCTAGATATCATCAGTACTTGTAGTTAATTTTCTTTTCTTTTTTTCTTTTTAGATAAACTAAATAAGCTAAGAAGAATCCATAAACTTATTTTCCAAACAAGCTAGAAGAATCCATTTTGAAACGAAGCAAAGAATTTGTTGAATACCTTCCAAGCTACTTGGAAAAAGACAACGAAAAACACAGAAGAAACGCGAAAAGTATCATGAAGCATAGATCTGTGGCGATGAGGTTGTTAGCTCTCACAGAGCGACGACAAATGTTGTCTTTCATGATTAATGACTGTAAAGCGTCATTTGAAGAGAAACGCAAATATCGACTGAGACGCAAACAAAAAGTATTGTGTTTTTAAAGCAATCATTACGATCGTATTTATGATAATATTCGCCGGATCGCTGTATTTATTAGTTATAAACTTTATATTTGGTATTTATTAACTCCATATTTGGTGTTTTTATCCTCTTTTCTGATTTAAATAAGCAAATTGATTAAAAATGAACAAAAAACAAAAACAAGAAAAAACTAGGTTACCAATTTTCAATAAGAATCTTAAAATATGGAAGCACTAGCTCTGAATATCGAAAAAAAATGCTTCATAAATTAAAAAATGATAATATAAAACACGCTCACATATACATTCGGATACTGAATTTCAAAGTAGAAAGGCATTTTCAACGCGGCACAAACTTCAAATATATATAAATTTTCCCTAGATTAACTTTAGTAGTTGTTAAAGAACGTGTGTTAAGTGATTTTTAACTTGTCTTCAAGTAAGTACTCCCCCTTACAAAAAAAACAAAACAAAACACGATACCTAAGGTTTGAATGAGTTTTTAAATAAAAAATATTTTTGAAGCTTTTATTTTTACTTTAATTTCAATCTAATAGATTAAATTGAATATTTCCAAAAAAATACTTTGCTGTAATCCAAAATAAATTGAAATAAATGCTAAAAATCGCTGATTTTATTAATTTTTAGCTATCTGTCAGCACAAATATTCTTTGAATCAGCTAATATTCTTGAAAGATTCAGCAAAGTATATTTTATTTTTTGAAATATTTTTAATAGAGAATTATAATTTTCTTTATTAAAAATCTTTCAAAAATGAATTATATTTTTCTGAAACTTTGTTTGAAAACTATTACCCGGTTTAATGTTTAATTAAAACAAATATTACTTTAAAATATAAAAAAAATGCATTTTTTAACAAAAATGTACTTATTTTTATTACTTGGCGAGAGCTCGACTGACAGTTTGATGTGAAATTTAAGTTTTTCTACGGGTGACATATCTGTAAAATTACTGAAGAATATAACGTAAGCGTTTTTTATATTTTTTAACTAACTAGTAATCTTAAAAATTTAGGAAAATATTCATCATCTAATATTTTATTGAATTTTCGGTATTTTGGCTTGAAATCTACAATAGTTATCTCTCTTAATTTTTAGAATGTCGTGTATGAACGTCGGTATTTACAAAAATCGGCACGTGTATACGCACACAAAAAATTAAAAAAAATATTACCTGTAGTAAGCTTTATATATATATATATATATATATATATATATATATATATATAGTTTGTACTTAATAACAATGTCAGCTAACCTGTACAGATTAATACAGAAAATTAAACCTTTAAATTTTTAAGTTAAAATTTTTTAAAAAGTGAAAACAGTTCTTATAAAATTTCATTATTCATTTAAAAACATTAGACACTAGTGTCTGTAATATATCTTATTCTTAAAAGTAATTAAAATGATTTCTAATTAAATAATGTCCTAGTTATATTTACCTTATTTTATTTTAAGATTTAGGGTAGATTTTTTGTAAATGGAGTCATATTTTACTAAAAAATCAAAAAATCAAATTCATGATTTAACTTTTCCAAGAAATTCTACTTTTAATTAATAGACATTAAACTCTACAGAAATATTTTCTCAAAATTTTATAAATTTAAATGTGTGTGCGTGTGAGAGAGAGTAAAAGTTGTGAGAAAAGTTTACTAAAATTATCCAAAAAGGAAACATTTCTAAAATAATTTTATTAATTTCTGAATAAGTCTTAAAATCCGACAATTATTTGATTTTTGCAAGTATTTCCAAATCAATGTTTTTTACCGTTAAAATTTCTTATACTAATTTTTGGTCACCCGAAAAAATATTTTAACCGTAATTTTGAACGTTCTAAAACTGATGAAAAAATATGATTGTATAATAAAAAATACTTCGGTTTTTCTTTTTGATAATAACAAAACTATTTTGACTATAAAAGTTTGTTTTTAGTTTTAGGCATGTTTTCACAATATATGCTCATTTTTAGCGAATCTTTGGTGGTACCTACTGTTTTAAGATATAATATTTCATTTTAATTTTTTACTACTATTATTATAACATAATAATTCCACACATTTTTCAGATGAACTTAGTTCTCATCACAATTTGCTACAAGTACGTTCTACGTTGTTTTGAATATATTGTATGTAGGTACCTCAAAATATTTGCAAATAAATAGAGATACACGATGAAAAATGGGAAAAACATAATAAAAACAAACCTTATCGCCAAAGTTTTTATGCTCTTATTAAGAGAAAATATGAAATCATTTTTTTATCCTTTTTAGAACCTTAGAAATTTTGATTAAAATGTTTTCTCTTTTTTTATTTTTTATGTTGTTTTGAGCCAACGCAAAACCTTTTACGTTAAATTTAAGTATTTCTTTTATTTCGGTGAAAAACATGTTGATGTGGAAATTCTTGTAACAATCAAATAATTATTGGGTTATAATGAAAAATACAGGACTTATTCAGAAAATTATATTAATTCTTTTAATGTTTCTTCAGAAAATTGTTGCAATTTTTGGCATCTGTGATTTTATAGTGATTAAAATTCAAGGATTTATATATATATATATATATATAAACCAACAAAACTATTTTTAATTAATTCATCTTTTAATTGCTTTTATGAATAAAATACTTTATAGAGCCTATTACTTTAAGTGGATTTTTTTTCTCTTTTTTAATTGATAAGTTTAATAAACCACAAAAGTCTTTATATCAACCATTTGAAATATACATGTATGTATGATATGAAAAATGTTCACAAGAGACTTGTTATCTGAAATAAAATATATAGTTTAGTACTTATCTTATGATGAATTCCAGGAGCTTGAATATGCATGACTTACTAATTTCGCTGTCCGGAAACAAAGAGGATATTTGACTTTCCCATCTAACGTTATCCCGTTAGATCGCGTGACAGTTTCCTAGGGTTAGTGAAAGGGAGACAACTTTTTGTCTCTCGCAACAAACCTCCCTGCCTAGTAAACGGAGTCTAGAATTTAGTGTGACTGGGCTTATCACTCCTGCCTATGTTTTCAGTATCCATTATTATTTTATCGCTATGAGGTTATAGGTTCAATGTGTGGTTTTAACCTATTTATTTAACCTATCTTATCGTTCGTTTTAATCACAAAAAATGATCAGTTCTACGTAACACTTGGAAGTGATCGGTGTATAGTGCTTCCAAAGGTTTGTGAGCTCTGTTTAATCTTAATCATACGCTTTTACATGTCTTAAGCATCTCCGTGATGTATTGACAGGATTTATTTACAGAATTAGGATCTTTTTCTCTTGGCTGTAAGGAGTTTAAGGCATGTGACAATTCTTTAGCAAACTTCTAATTATCTGTGTCATCGTCAACTACCAACCGAAGAAACATTATATGTGTACCAGTAACTGCAAAGGATGGTGAAGTATTAGAAGAATTAGGTGCGACACGTATACTCATTATTACTATTGAGAGGGCGTCTAGTCATGATTCCTTTCTAGTCATTAGTGTCGTCTTTATCGTTCTATGAGCACGTTCAACCATTCCATTAGTTTGCGGACCGTAACTAGTTGTGCGCAATCTATAGAAACTAACTATTGAGGCTATTTCCGAAAATAATTTGCTCTCGAACTGGGTACGACGATCAGTTATTTCATGAAGACGAACACCCCATCGTGTAATACACGCATGAACAAATGCCTTGGCAACTTAACCGTTAGTGGTTCTGCTTCTATCCATTTAGTAGTGCGGTCAGTACAAGTTATTACGTATCTGTAAGGAGCGTTATATATTTCATGACGTCTTTTAGTCATAGGGAGAGGACTGATTAAATCTAAGTGTACCGTATTGAAGCGTATAGCCGGCAAATCAATAGGGTAAATAGCAGATTTGGTATGTCTGAATTTTGCTTTTCTGGCGTTCATTACATAAAAAGGCCGAAAGATTTTTTTTTTATATTTTTACACGACGTTTTAATTCTAGGGTGTGATATTGCGTGAATACTATCGAAAATATATTTTCGTAATTCACCAAGTATATATGGTCTGAGAATACCAGTGGCATTATCATCATATATGGAATTAATATTGCCAGTGCGAAAATTAAATTTTGTAAAGAGCTGGCAAGCCACACAGATCTACCGTAACTGCTAGGATAGATCTCGACAAACGTTTTGATCTCCCTTTATGCTGTGGGATTCTCCCCTTTGTACATGATAATGGACTCGACTGAATATATATATACTCCTGCCATAGAGAGAACAGCAGTTGCTGCCAGAGTTGAGAATTCAGTCTAGTGTCTGACATTTTACAGATGATATTTACCCTTTCTTTCTGACACTCTGTTTTCCTTCAGAAAAGACCTTTAATTGTATAACTAAGTTTATTTTTATTTATTTTTTCGTTTTCTTGCTTGGTTCTGTTCTTTTTTCTAGCTTTTTGTATTTTATTTTCATATCTGTTTGGCCTTGGCCGCCATATTTGTTTTTGTTTAAGTCATACCGTTTGAATTAATTTTTGTTTTCGTTTTTCAGTATCTGTCTGGCTTTGAGTGCCATACTTATTTTTGTTTAAACCTTTTTTTAAATAGTATCTTTCATTTTATTTTTATATCATTGTGACTAGAAAATGAGTATCATTTGATTTTTTTCTACGTTAATTTTTTTTTCAGCCCTCTCCCTATTTCTTTTACGGAAGTAGCCTTTTAGGCGACTCTTAGTTTTTCTGTTTGATTTGTGTTTCGTATTTGGTTCCTTAAATTCTTTGTGTAATTAATTTTATTGTAACTTCTTAAAAATTATTCGTTGCACAAGTCTATTTTGTCAAATCTTTTTATTTTGTAAAGTTTAATTAAACCTCTTAACGTTAATTTTTCTTTTCAGCTCCCCCCTTATTTCTTTTACGGAAGTGGCCTTTTAGGCGACTCTTCATTTTTCTGTTTGATTTATTTTTCGTATTTGGTAGCTTAAATTCTTTGTGTAACTGGTTTTATTGTAAATTTTAGAAGTTTATTCGTTGTACAACTTTATTTTTTCAAATTTTCAGTGAAATCAATCTAGATGTCGCCGCCAATCGCTATTCTGGAAAGCGATTATTTAAATAAATTAAAAGAATTTTGTGTCGGTCGGGCCCCAGTTTTAGTTCACTCTTTTAAGAGCGTTGAAACTAACCTTCCCCTGGGATATTGGCGGCCTCTCCCCTAACGGCACCATCAAGACTGAAATGGGCCAAGGGTCAATGGGAGAGGCTGTTGGTATCCTTTCCCTGACCACGTTCCGTTCAACCCCCCAACCCTAATCAGGTATCTCAATAGCTCTTTGGTTAGCAAGTTTGAATGCCCGGGGGCTGAGGTCGGAATCTCAGAGTCAGCGCCTCGGTGTGGATGTTTGTTGTTTGCAGGAAACCCGGATTTTAGCTGGCGACTATGAGGGCATTCTATCTAGGGATTTCGATCTCTATGTTTTGATAGTCGCTTTAGAGGTGTTTCCTGGCTAGGCTAGTGAGCAAGTCCTTGGGTGCGATGTGTGCGCTTGTCTTCGCGGATCCAGCGGGCAGGATTTATGTGCTGGATATTACCATAAAGGAGAAGTCTTTTCGGCTCATTGGGGTTTATGCGCCCGATGACCACGCTGAGCGTCCTGCTTTGTTTCGGCGGCTCGAGTAGTTCTTAGGGACATCGAGACGGGTAATTTTTGCCGTCCTTGACCCTGAGAAAGATCGTATATGATAAGAACGGGTACTAACAACCCGGATATGAAGCCATTTTGGGACTTTATGGGAATGCTCTTGTCGATAAATACCGAAATGAACACCACTCCGGAGGTAGTGTGGACTTAGAATAATAGGGGCAGCTTGGGTTCCGTGGTGCGTGCTAGCTACCTCGACTGAGTCCTAGTTAGGAGAGTCGGCGTAGAGCTCTTAGGTTGTCCAAGTTTCCATTCGATAGTTTACACGGATCAGAGGCTCGTCTGGGTTCGTGTAAATTTAGATAAGCCTAAGGTTAAGTTGGCTGGATACTAGAAATTGAACACGTCATTATTTGATGGCCAAGATTTCTAGCAACAGCTGTTACTAACAATAAAGCGGAAACTGACGGGGGCTGTGGTTGGGAATAAGTGGTGGGATTCCTTAAAATCCAAACTTAGGTCGTTTGCAGCTGACTATAGTCGTTGGCTCAACTTAGCTAATTTAGCAGCACAAACGGCAATAGAGAAAAAAGTTTATTAGGCTGTTAGATCCCGTAATAGTGGGGACGTAGCCTTAGCAAGGGTCGAGCTGGCCTGCTTGCTTATCAAGAAGGACCAAGCTCTTGTAGTTAGGGCGAGGTTTAAAAGAATATCTTTTGAGGCAACGAATATGGCCACTGAACTGCGTGCAGAGGAAGCTAAAAATGTAGTCGATCGGCATATCAAAGACATCACGGACGGGTGTACCGTGACCACAGACGCGGGTATATGTGGGGATTTCCGGGATTACTTCCAGGATCTTTTCACCAGGGAGCCCGGTCTGAGCACTGCTCAGTTCGACGCCTATTTAGCTGACTTTCCCCGCCTCGAGGCGGCTAAAGCAGCTGGGTACGAGGGGCCCATTGCAGAGTCTAAGATCTGGGATGCGCTGAAACAGGTTGGCCGGGACAAGACTCCGGGATTGGATGGTCTTCCCTACGAAATGTACTTGAGGCAGTCGTCCGTTTTTGTCCCTTGGTTGACATTGATTTATAACAACTGAATGAAGCAAGGGTCTATACCTCGACTCTTTACCAGGGATGTAATCAAGTTGCTTCGCAAGATCAGAGCGTGGGCGGGGGGCTTAGATAATTATTATCGGCCTTTAACGATGTTAAATACTGACTTAAAAAATTTTGCCAAGATCTTGGCCCACTGTTTGCAAATTGTCCTTCCTAGTCTGATTGGCCCCGAGCAGACTTGTGCTGTAAAGGGCAGGACTATTCATGACAACCTTCATTTGGTACGCCTGATCATCGAGAAAATCGAGAGTGAAGCCGCGAGGATCAGTCCAAGGCATACTATAGGGTTGACCATCGGTTTTTGGAGTCTGTCCTTTCCGCCTCCGGTTTCAGGCCGTACTTTCGCTCCTGGATCCGACTGCTGTATGCGTCCCCTGGTGCGCTGGTGGAAGTGAATGGGGTAAGATCGAAGCCTTTCACATTATCTCGCTCCATTCGTCAAGGTTGTCCACTTTCGCCTTTGCTTTACTTTCTTTCGTTGGAGCCCTTCTTTCGCAAGTTAAAGGCGAATCCGGTTCTGCACGGAATTTCCCTACCTGGTGCTACTACCTCGGCCAGGTACTCTGCCTATGCTGACAACGTTTCTGTTTTTGTGTCGAGCAGAACCGAGATTGACGAAGTTAGCGAAGTGATCAGATGCTATGAGACGGTAACAGGGGCTAAGATCAATCGCGATAAGTCTGTGGGCTTACGGTTGGGTTCGTGGAAGGGAGTTTCTCTTCCCGGACCTTTCCTCTGGACGGATGGGGCGATCAAGATTCTCGGCGTCTGGTTCGGTCCCGATCTCCGGTTGGAAATGAATTGGTCGGAGGTTCAAGAGAAGGCCGGGAGCGCAGTTCGTCTGTGAACTCGGAGGAAGCTTTCCTTGAATGGGAGGCCGGAAGTATGTGCCTTGCACATCTACCCGATTCTACTTTACCTACTCTCGGTACTTCCTCTCCCGTGTGCCATTCAGTTAGGTTTAATTCAGCTCTTGTTCTCCTGTAGGGAGAAAGTAAGGCTCCCAAGGTGCGTCGGGGGATCTGTTGCCTCCATCCTTCTGAGGGCGGTCTAAGCATGCCAAGTGTTGAGATTCCTCAACACACACTTCGCATTAGGTTCCTAGATCGAATGTGTATGTAGGCGGATGAGAACGGTGCGCTCGTTAAAGAGGACGTCCATAAACATTTTCCATTCTTGAGAAGTGTGCACTTATCAGAGGAGGAGGCCGGCCGTACTATTCGTGGCGAGTGCTCCTTCAATCACAAATGTCGTTTGGCTCTTCAGTTCTTCTTGCTGGCGACGGATTGCCTCTCCAACGCCCAAGCGTTGTCTCGTAAGGCGTTATATCAGGTGTCAGTTAGAGGAGCCATTCAAAATGAACTGACAGGCGAGTTCAGGCTAACGAAGCAGGAGGCTCGCTTCTTGTGTCCTTGGGCGCCCGGGTTGAAATGTCTCACTAACGATGAGGCATCACTCACCTGACTGATGATTCTTAAGGCACTCTGTGTAGGCAAGAAGCTCCATGCAGCGAGCCTAAAATCTGTTTCAACTTGCGTGCGTTGTGGGGTGTCGGCGTAGACCGTCGATCACGCCTTCTTCCACTGCAGTGTTGTTGCCCCGTTGTGCAAGTTTCTTGAAGATTTCATGGTTCGTATGCTGCGTGAAAAGTTCTTTGTCCTTGAGGCCAGTTCTGTTTGTAGCAATGTCGCACCTCCGTTATCTAAGGCTGAGCACTATGTGCTCTTTTGCTTACTCGGGGTTATGTGAATCGTGATTTAGACGACGCGACAGAAGGAATTCTATGGCGATGAGAAGTTTACCTCTTCCCAATTGATTTTGTACTTTAAGCATCAGCTTAAAGTCAAGATTAGGACGGAAAGGAAACAACTCATTCCATCAATATTTGGCAAAAGGTGGGTGGGTCTTGCACGTCTCTGTCGAGTGAAAGGTGCTGACCTAGAGTGGTTATTTGATGCTGGTTAGGCATCAGAATTTTGGGTGTGCTGGGGGAGAACATGTGCAGCCCTTTCGTGTTAGTTTAGAATAGGAGTTTATTGAGTTTTTGTTTTTCTCTTTAACATTAACTTAGCTCGGTTATGAATGCTCATAGGCCTCTTTTCGTTTTTGTCCCCATGTTTCTTTTTGCTTTCCCCTTTTAGGTGTTCAGGAATGTTAGTTCTCTGGTAGATGCGTGGCGTTTTTCGTTTTTTCAAGTGTGCGTTTTTGTTCTTGTTGTAGTGTTTACATGCGTGAGTGGTTGTGTGAGTGTTTGCTGACAAAATGAGTGGTATTATTATATTCTTAAAGCTGCGCATTATTTTTCGTCCAGTGAACTGACTTTTCTGTCATATTTTAGAGTAATTGGGGGCTTTATTTCTTATACGATTTTATTTAGTTTCTTGTAAATATTGTTTGTCATTGTATATATTCATTGGGGAAATTTTTAATGTTGTTATTTTCTGCCCTCGCCCTCCACACAATATTGTACATATGGGAGTTAAGTAGGATTTCATAGACTAACTGAGGTATTATGGTGGACGTAGTAAGAATGGTAAGTAAGAATGTGGTGTAAGGATTATTGTAGTGTGCTAGGGTCGACGAAAGTCAATAGCTAAGTTAAATTAGGACAGATGATGACCAGCCTTCCCATCCCTGTATTTGGCCTTGTGCTGTATTTGTACTTTTTCTCACAATAAATATTGTTGCTGACATAGAGTTGAGAGTGGGGAGAAATCGTAGAGATCCGTGCGAGTTATTGAAGAGTACCGGAACTGATACGTAAGTTACCGAGAGATATCAAAGTTACCCAGAGACTACCACATCAGAAGTCAGACGAGCTCTGAGCTCCACTCAGCTAGAATAATATACACAGCAATACTATTTCCAACGACTTCACTTCAAGACTTGTATATATTTCTTTCTTACTAAGAGTATTTCTGGATTTACTAACCTGCGTTCAAGTTTGTTTATTACGTTCAATATAACTTACTTTTCTATGTCCATATCTGTTTTGTTGTTCATTATTTTGTGCGGTTCCTCACCTGGAATCCACAACACTACGTCTGCAGTTAGAATTGCTAATTGCTGCTGCTGTCTGTCTGTTTAGGCTACGGAATGCGCCACACCTTCATTAATGTGCTTGAAATATAAGGTAGCTGAATAGGTTACAAGAAATTCCTTATCAAAAGTTGTATATTTCGTTTGAGTTTGCGTCACCGTATTAGAGAAGAAACCTATTGAAATCAGCGTTCCTTCTACTACTTGATGAAGGTCTGCATCAATTACTGCTATCAGTAATTGACTGATATTTAGTACATTCAAACTGTTGGTGAGCTAGGGATGGAAATTCACTAATTTGGTTTTTAATATTGTTAAACAATGGTAATTCTTCATTGAAATTTTCAAGTTCTTTTCATGTCAAATTTTCAAAACAGTTTCACTGTCGTATGTGTAATGAAAATGAGAATATCATCAATGTATGTAAATACACAATCAATCTGTTGAAAAATCTTGTCCATGTATCTTTGGAAGATGGATGTTGCATTTTTTAATCCAAGCAGTGTGTATTTATATTCATGTAAACCGAGAGGAGAAATAAGTGCTGCTTTTTATATCATCTGAGTGCATTTTAATTTGATGGTATGCTTATACCAGGTCAGTTTTTCTTAATCTCGTTTTGTTGGCTAGTTTACCAGCGATTGAGTTAATATTATAATAATATAGTGGTATAAGGTATTTATCACATTTTGTGAAAGTACTTAATGCTCGGTAGTCACCACAGCATCTGAAGCTTCCATCAGGTTTCCGTGTAGTGGCTGGCTCATTCATTGTCAGAGGGTGTAATAATAACACTTTTCTGTAGTTTAGAAAATTTATTTTTCACTGCCAGATTTTTCTCTTCTGACAACTGTCTGGCTTAGCAAAAGTAGGAGAATGGCTGCCTGTATCTGTGATATACTTCTGCATACGTGCTAGCTGGTTTGGTATGTGAGTACAATGTTGGTATATTTTTTATTAAGCCTTTAATTAATTCCAGTATATTATTATTTATGATCAAGTTGATAGTCATTAAATATTTTCAGTTTCTTTGGACACTGTTGTAGGGTCGAGGATCATTTTCTGTCGGCAATCTATTAGTAATCCGAAATTATTTAAGAAGTCGAATCTCAGAAGAAGGTCTTAGATATCCGCTACTACAAACGTCCAATGAAAAGATCGGAGGGTCTGTAAGCTTATTTCGGCTTTAAGCTGACCGTAGCAGCGTATTGCAGATCCAGTAGCCGTCGTCAGAGTGACTGGTGTTGGATCCGTAGTCAAACCCTTTGTGGAATTATAGATAAGCTGGCGACGGTATCTATAATGAATGAAGATCTTTTTGTCCCCAACATTGCTGGTATCTGTAATAATGGCGGACTTGGGGTGGGGGGATTCGTCGTTCGCCCAATTAGTTTCCCGTTTCACTTCGAGCTGGCGAAGATGAACACGAACTTGGGTGCTGCTCTTCTTTTGTTCGGCCACTTGCACCAGTACGCTTACATGTGTGTGTGCCTCCTCCGCATAATATATGCCCTACATATCTTTTGCAGTTGTAACTTTTGGAAAGGTTTGAGACCATACGGTATTGTTGTTGAAGCTTTAAGCACTTTTGTCTAGATGTGGTCGAACGTGGTTGTTCTAGTAATATCTTGAATTAAAGGCACTAGTTCCCCTGGCAATTGTCCAGTCTGGTCTTTTTGCGTGGCCAGCACAGGACTTATTGACACTGGCAACACCTGAACAAAATTGTGTAAGAATATTTTGTTGCTGATTTTTAATCTCGATGCAATTGATATCATTTCTTGGAGATAAATTGATGGTCGACTTGCAATAATAGAGGTGGGCATTAGTTTGTCTAGCATCTCTAGTTTCGTTTACTCATGTGAATCTATTAGGGATTGTTCATCGTAATTGTGCATAGTCAAAACGCTGTCAGGAATCTCAGCTACTATTTCCGCCGGTAATTGTAAAATTTTGTGGTTTGAGATGTTATATTTATTAAAGAGAATTGGGATTCAATTATCGTAAACCAACTGGTAACGTGGATTTGCATGAATTCCGGTGTTTTGATGGTTATTTGTTGGACAACCGTCACGTGGTGCTCTCTCTCTCTCTCTCTCTCTCTGTGTGTGTGTGTGCGTGTCTATTAAATTATGTTTCTTTCTTTTCGGTCTGGGTCACCGAAATATGTTGAGCACAAATCTTATATATCATTGGTTTTATTCACAAAATAAACAATTCATAAAATAAACATGAAAAGTTCAATAATCTAAAAAAGTCTTTACATCAAATCACTTAATATATACATATATGTTTACATATATGAAAAATGTTCACAAGGGACCTGCTTTCTGAAAATATAAAGTTTAGTACTTATCTTATGATGATTTCCACGAGCTTGAATATATAGTACTTTCTAATTTGGCCGAGAACAAAGAGCTTGAATGACTTTCTCGTCAGATCACGTGACAGTTTATTATTTTCCTGAATATTTATTTTTAGTCTTTTTACAAGAGGAGACAACCTTTTGTCTCTTGGAACAATATTATCAGATATTAAAAGTAAATATCATAAAAAAGTTATTAGTAATTTGCTAACATTTTATCAACAGGCATCTGAAGTGAACAATTCAATAAAATATTCGATTGCTTAAAATATTTTAAATGTTTAAGAGTAATGGGTAGTTAATAAAGTCGTTCACATAATACTTGTTAAGTAATTTAATTTAGTTCTGCCCCCTTACTTAAAATTCCCAAATAGCATGCTGTCAATAAATTTCACAGCACATCAGAAAACACCCACACCGTGTTTTTAAAAATGCTTTCTTGCAATACTTTAAATCAGCTAATTCTCCTTAAGGTTTCAGAAAAGTGTTATTTTCTTTAAGATTTTTTAATGAAGAGAATTAGTTTGTATTGACTGATCTGTCAAATGGACGAATTTATAGTTTTTACTGACATTCTGAAAAAGATTCCAACCAGTTTAAATTCAGTTTGAATTCCATTAAAATAATTTGTTTATTGTGAATATTAAATTTAATCTATTAAAGCTTCAAGAAAGATTTTTCAGTTTTTAAATGAATTTTTAGAAACACCTAAGTAATTGTTGTGTTGCTTCGTTTTGGTATAATTAGAAGATAACACAAACTTGAATTAATGATGTTTGTTTTTGGTATAAAACTTTTGGTTTTTACATCAAGTTACAACCTTTAAATTTTGTGTGTATACAGGAGCAGACTAGCTAAATTCTCTTCGCTGTGGGATGCCAGTAGTAAACGAGCCTATCCTTTCTGGACTCTAGTGGTCAACTGACTAGCGTCTTCCTCTTTTCAAATCTCCTACACAAAACTACTGTCCTTAACTCTTACTTCTTACTCCTACTCTTACTCCTACTCATACCAAAAGAAACGGTTCCTTATTTTGCCGCCCAATTTTAAATTCTTGGCGTCAGTGTGTCTATCTTTTTTCTATTTTTAGAACACTCGCCATTTTATAAACCATAAGAAAAGTTCCCCCTTTAGAACGGAGTGTACTAATAATAATAGTACTTTTTGACCTGAACGAGATTTTGTATTTATCATGGGAGTATCTTTTTTTTTTATTTCTTGTATTTATTTCTTGTTCAGAATCACTAAGCGTTTTGTTTTTCTTCATCTTTCCTTCTACTTGTTTTTCTACTATTTGTTTTTGTACTTCTATATATGGTTTCAACCTGTCCACAGAAACTTGAGTATCTATATCATTATTTATCTTAACCAGAAAATGTTTAGGTATTCGCTGAAGGACTGTGTAAGGACCTGAATAGGGTGCCTCCAATGGTCTTCGAACACGATCCACTCTAATCCAAACTTTATCACAACTTTGAAGTTTTTCTGAGACATAAGATTTTGCGGACTTATTAACTCTTTTGAAGTCTCTCACATCAATTTGTGACATGGTTTTATGTAAATCTCTTGTGAACTTTTGAGTTATAGCCTCCTCGCTTGTGCTATCTATTAGTAGCTGTGGTAGCAAACATTGTGTACCTGTAACAGCATAAAAAGGAGAAAAACCAGAGCTATTGGGCATACTGCGAATCCCAAGAAGTACTATTGGAAGAGCTGAGAGCCAGGACTATTTTCGTGCTATAATAGCAGTTTTAATGGTCCTGTGCATTCTCTCAATCAAACCATTACATTGAGGATTATAAGCTGTCGTACGTAGTCTATAAAAACCAATTATTTTTGCTACTTCACTAAACAACTCACTTTCAAATTGTCGGCCTCTGTCGGTTATAACATGCAGCGGGACACCCCAACGTGTGACTCACGTGTTTATAAAAGCCTCAGCTACACTAGCTGCAGTGATTTCCCTGATGAGTTGTGCTTCTACTCAACGAGTTGTGCGGTCAATACATGTGAGGATATATCTATACGGGCTGATGTAACTGCTATTTGGGCTTTTTGCTGGTGGGAGTGGTCCTACTATATCTATGTGGACTGTGTGAAATCTAGCTGATGGTATTTCTAATGTCTGTATAGGTGATTTTGTATGTTTGCAGACCTTTGCTTGTTAGCAGGCTGTGCATGATGCACAAAAATCTTTGATTGATTTATCCATGTTTGGCCAGTAATATCTAGCTTTAATCATCTTAATGGATGATTTAATGCCAGGGTGATTGATGGAATGAATACGATAGAATATAGACTCACGCAATTTAGATGGAACAAAAGGTCTGGGATAAGACGTTGATAAGTCACACCATATAAATTGGTTATCTCCAGGTGTGGTGAATTTTTTTAAGCCCTGAAAAGATTGAATTTCTGTATCAGATGCCTGTGCTTCTGCAAGTGCAGGTAAATCACACGCATCTATTTGTACAGCAAGAATTGGTCGGGATAGACAATCGGCAACTATATTCTGACTACCTTTTACATGTTCAATATCTGGAATAAATTCTGTCAGGATAACTAATTGTCGTTGTTGTCTGTCTGATTTAGCTGGGTTTAAACTATAAAATGCACTACACAATGGCTTATGGTCAGTTAAAAGTAGCACTTGACGACCTTTTATGAGGTGACGGAAGTGCAGCACTGACAAATAAGCTGCTAAAAGTTCGCGATCGAATGTAGAATATCTCATTTGTGATTGTGTTAATTTTTAGAGAAAAATCCGATCGGTATTGGATTTCCTTCCACCATTTGGTGCAATGCCGCACCGACAGCATAATTACTACTGTCAGTGACTAATTGATAATTTGTACAGTTAGGTTCAGTGGGAGCTAATGAGGATGTATCATTAAGTTCCTTATTTACAGAATTGAAAGATTGTCGTTCAGATTCATCTAATGTGAACGAGCCTTTAGGAGATAACCTCATTCTCTCAGATAGTGGTAAGACTATCTCTGAAAAGTTTGGTATTAATTTTCTATAAAATCCTACCATTCCAAGAAATTTGCGTAGCCCTTTTGCGTCCTTAGGGTAAGGAAAATATTTTAATTCTTCTATTTTACTAGTTGTAGGTTTAATGCCATCTACGCTAATATGAAAGCCTAAGAAATCTAGGGAAGTCATAATGAAAACAGATTTTGTGGCTGAAATTTTTAAATTGTGTTCATTTAAAGCATTAAAACAGTTTCAATGTCTTTTTTATGAGAAATCTCATCACTGCTGAAAATTAAAATGTCATCAATATATATAAAAACACAATCTATGTCTTCAAAACTTTTGTCCACATACCGTTGAAATGTAGCTGACGCATTTTTTAATCCAAACGGCATATAATTATATTCATAAAGACCAAATGGGGTGGTGAGAGCAGTTTTTGCTACATTGTCCGGATGCATTTTAATTTGGTGGTAGGCTGAAATCAAATCGGTTTGTTCGCAAGTTTTGCTGAAAAGGAGTTTATATTTGGTATAGGGTACCTGTCACTCTTGGTTATGCTACTGAGAGAACGATAGTCTCCACATCTAAATCCTCCGCTTTGTTTAGATACTATATGTAGTGGGTTAGACCACTCGTTTTTGGAAAGGGAGATCACTCCGTCATTTTGTAGGGTTTTAAATTTGCTACGCGCGGCTTTCAGTTTTTCTACATTAAGCCGCCTGGGTTTTGCAGATACTGGCGTATGGCTTCTTGTGTCACTTCTGTGGTAGACGCCGCAGTATTTTTTGTTACTGTTCTTATGTGGTGTGATTAGGTTCAGATATTTTTCTTTAATCATGTTCCGTATGAATGACGGGAGCTCCGTTTCATTTACAACTAGATTCACCGTTGATGCAGATATTTTAAAACTCTTTCTCTGGGTTGTTGTAGGATCGTAAATGGTTTTGTTACTGCAGTCTACTATTAGACCAAACTTGTTGAGGAAATCCAGTCCAAGGAGTGGGTTGGTGATATCAGCGATCACGAATGTCCAAGTAAAAGATCTTAAACTGGGTATTCCAATTTCCAAACTCGCTTGTTCGTAGTATTTTATTTTCTCCCCACTTGCAGTGGATAGTGATATGGGAGTCGGTTTTAATGTAATACCATTTACTGCAGCAGTTGATAATATTGAGATACTTGCGCCTGTATCTACAATAAATTTTAATTTGGTAGCCCCTAATTTTGCGGTAATTTCTAATAGCGGCGAACCTCGTGGGACTGAACTTGTTTGCCCTATTAGTTTTCCGAATCACTTCCCGTAGGTGTTGCTGGTCGGGAACGAGGCAACATTTTTAGAATGTGTTTTTTTGGGGGAAGTAAGACCAAGGTTTACATGTTCTTGATTCATTGGCGAAATAAATATGTGCTTTGCAAATTTTTGTCCGTTGGTTATTCCGATACGGCCTGACATTTAGTGGCACTGAAGTATCTTGGCTGTATTTTCCTTTATAATTTTTTTGTGAGTTATTCTTAGTAGATAAGGGTCGCTGAACAACAAATGCCTTATCGTTCAAATGCCTTATCATTATTCAATAATGGCATCGGTTCATCTGCTAACCTGCCAAGTTGGGTATGGCTTAAATCTTTTTGCGAGGCTATTACTGGAGCTATTGCTGACGGTAAAGCCTACAGGAATTTGTGTCTCACAATGTCGTTGCTAATACCTATTCATTTAGCTACGAATAGCATTTCGTGCAAATATGTTGACGGTCGTCCTGAAATAGTCGTAGCCGACATTAATTTTTCTAGAAGCTTCGGTTTTGTTTGTTCGTGAGCTTCTATCAGAGTCCGTTTTAATTCCTCGTAGTCTTGTGATGCGAGGGTAGCATTTGGTAGTTTACCCACTTCTTCGGCTGGTAACGACAATTATTTTACCACCCAATTTTGAATTCTTGGCGTCAGTGTGTCTATCATTTTCTATTTTTAGAACCCTCACCATTTTATAAACCATAACATAATCATTTTCATTTTTTCTCAACAAGTACAACAATAAAAAACAGCATATTCTGATCTGCTTAACGCTTGCTTTTACATTTATATTTCAATTACTTAACCACCGATTACCTAACTTACTTGTTGCGACTGAAATATTGTAATATAAAAACTAAATAAAATTCTGTGTATTTGCCATCTCTATTTTGATTCTAGTTTTCAGATATATGAACTTATTTACACATTCTGAACATGATTTTTAATATCAAGTATTTATGCATGTAAATATTTTAACATGGCTTTGTGCATATGAATAACTGTCTATATATTTGTATGCATCTTTCGCCACACGTACACTATATTTACTCAAATATGACTAGAATTATTAGCAGTAATATTATTTCATCTTTATTTTTATTAGTATATAAACATTAGTACCTTTTAATAATTTCATCCAAAGCAAGATAATAAAGTCACTAAGACACAAGTGACTCGGCGACTGATTTCTGTATAGACTTTGATTCTTGTTGTATAGCTCCTGCATGTGATTTGGAGTAAGCGTTGTAGATAAGGATTTAGAGCACTTCATTATGAAGCTATTGTCAGAAGCTAACTTTACGGATTTAATTACTGTGTAGTGAGAATATTTTCATAAAAAAGAGTGTTAGATTGTTACGCAATACCATTCCTCCGTCCAGCATTCACTGTCATATCAATCTTCCCACAGGTGAAAAGGGGTCTTGTGGCAACAGAAATGCGGTTCTACAGAAGGATTCTGAGAATATGATAGACTGAATATTTTTTAATAATTTTTACCACAAGAAAATAAAGCCACTACGACAGAAGGGGTTAATGAATGTTAAAGAATATGAAGAAAAGAAATTAAGAAGCTAAGGCAATAAAAACAAGAATCAAGAAATCAGGAGATAACGATTGACATTGCATTTAAAATTTTAAATATCAAACTTGACTGGAAAGCAAAATTCTGGGAGAATGTTGTACAAACGGGAAGTGCGATAAAATAAACTTATGGTACAGAACTTACGGTTACATAAGAGACCTTATTGCCAATCCAGTATTGCGCTTAAATTCATAAAGTATTCTTGCTATAGAGGGAGGCTCATCAGAACAATTATCATGAACGTATTTATAGAACAGGTACAGGAAAGCTACATTACGGCGGTGGGAAAGTAACTGAATCTGAGATATCAGCCCAGAATTTAATTTCTTTGGATTTTATCGAAAATCTCTAAAGATATAGCAGGAGCACCAGACAATATGTAGCAGCAATATTCGAAGCATGAGCAAATGGTAGACTTCTAAATATGTAAAATAGATTCTGGAGAAAAATTGTTTAGCACGACACAGTAGACCAACTTAGATACTTGTCGCAAGTAACGTCATTCTCTCTGAGACAGAACAACTACCCAATGTATATGTCAGATTCACTCAAGAATTGCAACTTTGTGCTGGTAAAAGACAATGCTACTAAACACTCTTTGCAATTAGTCTACAGAAATCCCTACAAGGTCAACAAAGGTTCTAGTAAATACTTTACACGAAATAATACTTTACACAAAATAGTAAACAAGAAAATATAGCCGTTGACTACTTAAAAGTGATGCATATCGACACTGTAAATGAATATTCTTTGGATGCTAAATAAACTTTGGAAGTATGAAGTGGCCTTAATTCTATATTCTATATTACATAGAAATTTTTGCACTTCTTGAGATTATTTTCCTATTTTACGGGAAAGTGGGCAGTGTGGTATGGTTGACTGCTGGGAAGAACAGAAGGCCTTAAAAAGGAAACTATTTCTTCCACTTTTCTTTCGCATGATGGAATCATTGACCCAAAAGAAATGCATTTCTCTACAGTCGGTTATGTAAGTAATATTTTTCTTGTTTTAGAAGTGGAGAACTTAAACGCTCCTGTTAATAAAACATCCTTGGAATTGATGTTTATGTCTCTTGTATGGAATAAATATTTAAACAAATGTCAAACAGTTTTTGTTCTTTTATTCATTTTGCTTAAAACATGTAGAATATTATAGATTTCCACTTCATTAATCTGAAATAAGCGCGAGTAGATTTTAAATTTGAACTTGTAATTCTGCATCCCAAAATTTGTATCCTATATTCTGTGACCAACTATCGAAGTCTTCTGTGCCACCTAAATATACAGAGATATTTCAAATTTTCACACAGCATTATTCATTATTTGTTTTATTACCTTGTTTTTTGTTAATTTTTTTTTTTTTTGCTAAAAATTACAGTAAATTTTCTTCTTACTTCAAATTTTTTTTTTATTTACTTTTTTCTTTTAATGTAAATATCCTGTATATGGAATTATTTTGAGTGACTTTCCGGAATGTGAATTTTTGTCTCATATTTGCAATAAAATTTTGATTTTGATCGTTGCTGAGGAACCGAAACCGAAATTTTTTCTTGCTGAAATGGGCATACAACGAATGTAGTTTTCGGAGTTTTATTTGAACATATATATATATATATATATATATATATATATATATATATATATATATATACACTTTAATACAAACGGAAAAAGTAGGAAGGTAAATTCCAAAACCCGATCCTAATTAATATTAAATATTAAATTTTAATATTAAAAATGATATAGGAGGAGAGCTCCATGTAATAAAAATTACAGAGCAAATATAAATTAAATTAAATTTTTTCAAAGATGTTGAATGCACATTTCGACATGGAATCCCCGAAGGGGATAACACATCACCTCAGCAACAAATGCTATCCTGAAACTGGAGATAATTTGAAGTAAATTATGTCTATTTTCTCTTTTCAACTCAAGATAGAATTGTAAAAAAAATAAAAAATAAAAAAAAGGGGAAAAATTGGTATCGTCTGGGTTCGCAAAAAGGGGAAGAGGACAGTAAAGTAGATTGAACAGACGGCGTGTTGAATTGATATTAGGTGAAACAAAACGGAAAGGAGGGGGAGGTAAAAGAGATAAAGGAAGGGAGGAGAAAAAAGAAGAGAAAGAAAGAAAAAATTTCATCTTACAGACGCAGATACATTCAAATAAACCTAACTTCCTAAAAACGTTGAAGAATTAGAAAAAAGACCTTTTATTTAAAAAGTATATTTAGGGGAAATAATTAATATTATTTTTAAAGGGAATAAAAAGATATGTGATTTAAAATTTAAATTTTAAAATAGGTCATATAATTTAATCTAATTAAAGATACCGCGAGGTATAGATGAGCTAAAAAAAATTATTTATTTATTTTTTAAACCGAATTCTGTTTTTAAAGAATTCTTAATAAAAATTAAAAAGAAAGATTACGAATGATGTTTCGTTCGTTTCGGCCTTCTTCGGGCACCAGGAATTTTGAACCTTTTAAATGTGTGCATGTGTTTGTCTCTGTCACACTACTACAAAATTTATGTTTTGATTTAATTTTCCTTTCCTAAGAGAAAGACTTCTGTACTTGTTTGGTTTAAAGTTAATTCTACACCACCTTATCAGGTAGTCCATCAAGCTTAATATCTTGCGAGTTGAACTTACTTTGGATGAGAGGATTGTAGTGTCAGCCATCTTTCACTGATGGCATTTGACAACCTCTACCAAGCTTAACAACATGAGCCTTATTGTTTGTCGCTTTGAGAATTCGCTGCATTGCTAGAACGAAAAGTATTGGTGATACTACATCCCGTTGCAATTTCAACTTCAAGTCTACTCCACTTAGTCGTATAGTCTTTTGTAGTGAAACGCATGAGGAAACTATCTAAACATGTTCCTGGCATATTAGATATTTCCCCAGGAAATTTGTAATGATAATCTAGCTAATTTAATTTAGATTAGTTTTGTTTTTGTTTCCATCATTTTTGTTATTAAATACCTCGCAAGAAAGTGCAACTTTACGGTGGTTGATCTAGTGATTAAATTACTTTCTAAATATTTGTTCTCAGTCTCGTTACGGTGAGCAACTAATGCATTTAAAATGTTTTTATTAAATATCTTGCGTTGATATTTTATTTATAGTTTTTAAAGTTTCTCCAATGTATTAATTCTGGCAATTTTTACAGGCGCTAGAGTAAATTCCTCCTTCATTTTTTGGTTTGTTTTTGTTTTGTTTCATTTATTGTTTTAGACGTAGTTGTGATAAATTTTATGTTGAATTTAGATAAATCCTTTCAATTGCAGTTGTGATAGATTTTGAGGGTAGAACAATATATTTTTTTATTTGTTGGGTTTGTCAGGAGGACTGCTTTCTATTTCGGAATATTCTATGAGCCTTTAATTTCGCATTGAATATGAAATTGGCTATTAGAGAAGCTTAAAAATGTTTTCAATATATTTCTCCTCTCGGTGTAAATATTGAGGACCGCAAATTCTAAGTTCTCTTAAGTAAAATCTTATGATTATTCAGAATTTTATTTTGTTGTTACAATAGGAATAGAAATTTATTAGATAATTTTTATTTCATTGGACACTAAGTTTTAAGCTGCAGTTAACTCGGTGAAGCATAGTATCTAGGGAGGGTAAAGTATTTTTGTATGTAAATTTCATTATATGTTTGACTTTGCTTCAGGTAAATCAATATCACAGGAATATATTGATAGAACATCATCAATATACCAGAAGTATGTTGTTTAGGTGAAATAATTTGGAAAGTATCAGATTCGAGAAATTCTAAAAAATACATGCCATCACTCCTCAAAGAGGCGAACCTATTGGTAATTTAAATTTTTGTTTATAAAAATTATTATTAATATGAAATAACCAAAATAATAAAAATCTACCGTTTCATCATCATTTTATTATTTTGGCTATTGGTAGGGACGTTAATGTAAAGTAACTTAAATCTAGACTGGCCATGAGTTTGTCAGTCATATTTTTCCCTTAAATTTTCAACTAGGTTATCAGGATTCTGTTATATACAACTGTTTCAAGGAGAAGAAGTTAAAATTTTTGTTATGTCTTTTGCCAGTTCACGAGAGCACTGTCTATTCTTTAAATAATGGGACGCATTAAGCTGCCTGTTTTTAAGGGAAACCGTAAATTTTGTGCATTTCAGGGTTATATTCTATTAGTCTATAGTAGGATTTGTCTTCATTTTTAATTAATTTCCTAATTGCTTTTTAAAATTTATTTTCCATTCATTTATTTTCCATATATGTCGGTATCTTTGAGTAATGAATTATTTTTTCATCTTATGAGTTCTTATTCGTTATGACAATCCTACCTAAGGGAGGCCCACGGAGGTAATATAGCTTTCCTTATGAGTTGTTAGGTTTCTTAGTGTATTTAAGTGTCTCTATAGTAATGTTCTTTTATTGTTGGTTTCTATAATGGCAGGGATTATTCATTGAATGAAAACTTTAATGAATTGTGTGATTGTGTCTATTATTTCTATTTATGATGTCAACAAGATCTTTACGAATCCCAGTAGTGAATTTCAGACGGAAGCTGAAGTCTTCAAGCTCGGTATTGGATAGATTTATATCTGATAGATTAGATCTGAACTTATTTCTACTGTTATTGGAGCATAGGGTATTGAGATTTTTTCTTAGTTTATCAGTTTGATTGTTGTTTATTTATTCTATCATTTGTTGATGCTTAGATGTTTACACTTATAACAGCAATCATGGATAATAAGGCTTGTGGAAGAGTGATCCTTAGCTAATAAAATAAAATATATTACTTCATACTCGTAGGGGGCAGTTTTAACAATCCTACCATCTAAACAAAGAATTCCTTCTTCATCTAAAATGGATTTGAATTAAAACTAATTTGGATGCCATAACACTCTGAGGGTTAATAAAGTAAGCAACCTCTTTGTTCAAAGCACTAGAGTTTCATAGTTTTGTCGAGTTTCTTACACTTTTCTGTTTAAACGGATGTTGACTGCTCGACGACGAAAGCAGAATAACGGATTTGATTTCTGAGCATATCTTCCGAAATCAGAACACTTATTTTTCATTACTCATTTAGCGAGCCGATGTTAAAAAATATATTGACCAAAAGAAAAAGGAATTGCCTACCGATAGAAGAGATAACCTGTGAAAGAGAAACCGAGAAAAATTAACAAGTTTATGCGAACTTTAGTCTTGCAGAAACATAGCTTCGGGGTCGAGCAACGAGTTTCCCCTTAACATCAACGTCACCGATGAGACAAAACTTCATTTAACAACAACCAACACTCTTTCGCCTTCTCTTTCTCTTTTCTTTTTCCTCTACCTTCAAGACAGGTGTTTATGTTTTGTACACATGTAAATAAATTATAAATTTATTTACCCAAAATCAGTTGTATTCTGTTTTTCCTGAATTTGTGATTGTTAAGGCGAAAAAGTGATTAACCTTACAGAAGTAACGACAGCAGCTACAGTTCTGCATTCCAGGTCACCCATTCCTTCGCTTTCGTAACAAGTGAAATAGAAACTTCTTCAGGAAATACGCGGAAACTGCAGCAACATAATGAGCTTACACGAAGATACTTTGGAATCACCCTTTGAGATTAATTTCTCAGTCCTTCACCTACCACCATACAATGCCATCAACACAACTTCTCCAACTTCAGGCCATTTTCGCTGCCAGAGGGATACTAAGACAGAAAATAAAATTTGCCAGTATTGCCCAAGCTCTGCCTCCTGACGTTGTTGACAAACTTGCCGACCTATTGGAAGATGTCCCTGACACAGACCTCTATAACGTTCCTAAAGCAGCCATGATTTAAAGGACAGGTCGCTCAGACGAACAAATGTTGAGGAAACTATTTAACAACATGACTATCGGTGATAAAACATCATCGCAACTCCTCAGACACATGAAGAGTTACCTCAGAGGGATTGATATGTCGGAGTCCATGTTGCGTCGTCTATGGTTGGACAAATTGCCAACCAATTTGGTACAATACTAACGCCAATGACAGGCAATACAACACTGAAAAAATGGCAGATATTGCAAACAAAATTTATGTCATTCGATTAAAGACAACAGACTTCCAAACAAAGAAATGACTGCAATGCTAAACACGCGCATATCGATAAGGCCCTTGCAGATTTGCAAAAGCAAATGCAACAAATGTAACTGCTTTTAAATCAGCAACAACTAAAGTACAGAAGCACCTCACGTTGACGCGATCCCACCTCACGCCAAAGAAACCTTTGTCGCGGATGAACAAACACTCACCCCAGTAGAATTTGCTGGTATCACCACACGTTTGGTAACGATCTAAGAAAGTGCACCCAAATTTGCCGTCATAATATCAATAGGCATCAAGGAAACGTGGAAACCGGCGAGTGAATGTGACTATCCCGACCGGTACACACAAAGAAGTCGCTTATTTTACGTAGTTGACCAAAATAACGGCTACAAATTCCTAGTGAATACTGGAGCAGCAGTCAGTGTCATTTCACTAGCAGCTGGATGCAAACTCGATCCTAGTCTTCTCAGATTATTAGCTGCAAATGGCACCAAAAAAATTAACACTAACCTTAGCATACGCCGAGATTTTACATGAACTTTTCTACAAGCTGACACGCAAACACCCATTCTTCGGGCGGATTTTTTGGTTCATTTCAACTTGTCAGTAAACATGAGGGACAGACTCCTTTTGGACACTGAAACCAATATCCGTATTACAGTAACCGCACACGATACAATTCTACTGGCATCAGTGTAACAACCTGCCATAGTACAGAATTCCTTGATATCTTGGACAAATTTAAAGAAATTACAATATCCTTCAAAAATACGGATAACATCAAGCATGGCACAAAACATAGAATAAAAACTACTGGACAACTACTATTTTCACAACTACGACGGCTACATCGGCACAAGTATCAATTTGCCAAAAACGAATTTTAACAAGATGATACGGGGAAGGATAATTCGCCCATCTGAAAGCAATTACGCATCACCCATACACCTCGTTCCAACAGCGGATAATAAACGATTTCGGCCTTGTGTAGACTTTCGTAAATTAAATGCATCCACAGTCCCCGATCGTTATCTTGTCCTGCATATATAAGATTTCGCGCTCGGATAACGCGAATCACGCATATTTTCCAAGATCGATCCAGCGAAAGCTTATTTCCAGATCACGGTAGCAGAAGAAGATATTCCCAAAACAGCAGTGAGAACTCCGCTTCGTTTGAACTACACGAGTTTGACCGAATGCCATTTGTTCTTCGGATTGCTGCCCAAACATTTCAAAGATTAACTGACCAAGTCCTGAGAGGATTACCATTTGTGTACGCTTACATTGAGGATATTGCTAGCCAACACAAAAACCACCTACATCAAGTCTTTCAGAGACTATCATAATTTCGCCTAAAAGTAAACTTAGATTAGTGTACCTTCGGCATCACTCAAGTTAAATTTCTTAGACACTTGATAGACCAACATCGGAACTCACCCTTAGCTGGAAAAGAGGCAAAATATTCTCAGTCATAATGGCACGGGCCCTGGTCAATATTTGACTCACAGTCATGTCATCCATCCTGGTTGACGCCGGAAGTATTCGTCTAACTTGGCTAACTTCTCTGCTAAAAACACATCCACCGTCTCTCAAGAACGCAGGCTTTTCGTTGTAAACTGATCGAAAGTCACAAACGGGTTTGATTCGAATGAAGTTATCAGAGCACGCTTAATCTGCCCATTGTCAGGTTTCTGCTCTTTGCTTAGTCGACGATACACAACAAAAAACCCTCCTCTCAAAGTAGTTTAACTTTTAAAAGTTCATACAGGTCACACACGATCTCCACAGTTTCTTCAATTCGACCACAGGCTAACCAGTCTTATCATCAGTGAATTCAGGCATCAAACTGTTTGTCCGTCATTTAACAGAATAGTACGAGAGGAAAAGTTACGACGAAATAGCTTAAAGCAAAAATAGTCGACCGTACTGGATAGCACACAGCTAACTCGCTCTACCAACACTCAAAAGTACATAATTTTAAAGAAAATATTTTTCATACAAAGCAAATCCTTTTATAAAGGTGACTAATTATTTAATTGACCAAGACAGTGGCAGAGGACAAATCATTTGCATGAAATAAAGTTAGTCAAAAAATATCGTAAACTAAACAGAGAAGAAAGATTTATTCTTTGTCCCTCTCCTTCGGTAGATCACACAAAGAACACGAAACTGTTTTTGAGGTAAGGGGTTTTCTCCTCGTTCGTCACAATGATATAGCCAATATTGTTTAGAGTTATTTTGTTTTCAATATTTTTTATTAAATATTATACATATACGTTTGTAATAGTAGCAGCAGATGATCGACGTTTATATAAACACATGCTGCCAGCAGAATTCTCCACTTATCTTCTCTTTCTTTCCTTCGCCAAGAGTCCTTCGGACAGCTGACCATGAATGTAATACTTTTCACATTTTAGTGTCGATGTGTAGACTATCTGGTCAATGGTATATCTTTCTACAACCAAATGTTTTTTTATGAAATAAATGTATTATAAAATGTCAGACTGTCTCGCATTTTACTTTTCGTTTTATTGAAAACATATCGAGTGTTATTGATACCTCCTCGCAAGACAAAAAATATAATTTCATAACTTATTTTTCCCTTTCTTGCCATCAAGTTATGTCATGTAAGCAAAACACGTGATGAAAACGTCATACAAAAAAAAAAAAAAGAAAAGAAAAAAGTAGTTTCGCTATCTATCTTTTAGCAATGTTTGCCTCCTTACTATCCCTCCATGTTGGGCACCAAGACGTCGTGTAATGGTTAGCAAACTTGCCTCGCTAGAACAATTACAACTGAGTATGGAGTTCGATCCTCACTGAGCACCCTATTGTTTCGGCCTTGTGCCACATGTAAGCGGTGCTTAGAAAATCAGCTATCCCTCCCTGTTCATATCCTTCAATTTATTTGCACAAACTATTTGCGTAAGTTATTCGGTCTCTTTGCTCTTCTTTCCCTCAATATCTTCCGTGTAAATTTCCAAGCCCCCTATCCTCATTATCTCTCAGAAATATGAACTGTCTTTTTCTGATCCTTAGAAAAAGTGTCGTTTTAACTCCTATTTTCATTAAAACTACTTCGTTGTTCACTTGTTCATATCTATGGTATTCTCAGTATTCTTCCGTAGAACAACGTCTTTCGTCATTGTTGTCTCCATCTCCTCTTTATCTGTCAGGAAATGTTTAATCATTTATTGTCATGTAGGAAGGCAAATATTACATAAAAGCTGAACACTATTTGTTTCCAATGAAAGTTTCTTATTTCTTAATATTTTACTTAGTTTTTGCCAGATATCTTTCACTACTAGAATGCATCTTCGCATTTCTGTGTCACATTGTTATTATACTTTCTAGGCCGTTAATTTTGTGTAGCTCTTGGACTGTTCCTCTTGCTAATCACCATAAATTATGTTTCATTGTTACAATTGATGTTTAATCCTTTCTTTCTGTTTTCTTTACTACCATACCTAGAAGTGTATGCAGTTTTCTTTCAGTTTCAATGTTGTCTACATATTGTAGGTTGTATCTACCAATAATAAATTCCAGCCGAACTGTAAGATCTTTTAAGATCGCCTCTGTACAGGTCAAGTAAATCTGTGGAGAAGACATATACTTATTATACGCTCATTTCTGTTACTTGCCCAATTTATTTTCTTTACGCGTGCAAGCTGGATGCTCCCAGTAAATCTTCGCGTTGTTCTAATATATTTCCCGAATAAATCGAGTTTTCCTAACAGTTCGAATAGATCTTTGCGTCACACCTGATCAAATACTTTTATAGTCTATGAAACATAGGTACGCATAGCTATGCGCCCTTCTACATTTTTATTGCTCGCGCTGATATAATTTTGACTATAAAATTATCACTGTCTTTAATGAAACCATGCCATTCTTGTCTTATTCCAGGTCTAATTCTGCTATATGCTATATTCATCAGAATTCGGACAAGCTTAGTTATGTGATTCATTGAGTTAAAAGCTTGATACAACTTTCAACTGTTCGTTCCTACCTTCTTAGATAGCGCTAGGAAGATGAATCTAATATCTTTCGGTATGTCACACTGTCGCATATTTAATTTATTATTTGTATAGTTTTCTCGATCCTGTTGGATTACCATCCCCTGACAATAATCATAGGCGGCAATATATTGAATTACCGCCTTCTAACGATTATCACAGGTGTCACGAGATTTAAAAAAACTCTTCCTCTTTCTCCTTTGTCTTGCGAGACGATAAGGTACATTATTTCTCGCTCTGATAGACACAAGACTTGTAAGAGACCTACACTGAAGTTTGCGTTGAACAGTTCATTTCTTCTGTAACATGTCTATTTAATAGATTTATTAATTATTGCTTGCTTGAATTTCAGGTTTGTTTCTTATTTTTATCATGTGAGTACATTAGTCCACCAAATATTATTTGCGGGACAAATGAACTAAGATGCATAAAATTAATAACTTTCATTCTTGCACTTAAACGTAAGTCATGAACATAAAACAGACGAATTTTCTTTGAATATCTGAATGCAGTGTTTATCATCAATGATCAGAATAGCTGTTTTTCTGGTCTGTGGTATGAATGCACAGGGTTTTGTGCACTTTTTAGTGTTAATACCCAATTTATGGAAGTACCAATTTTTCCTGAAACATTTTATATGTATAGATTTTTGCGTTATGACGGTTGCTATATCTATTTCGACTGGAATACCACCTGTGACAACGTGATACATGTCCAGATCTCACCGGCATGCCTTGCACTCTCTTGATAAAATTGGCTATAGTGGATTAAATTTGCTGGATTTAAATTTGAAAAATATTGTTTGGTAGCTTATTCAACTAAAATATTTTCAGGCAACGTGTGAGGTTTAAGGAGATGCTCATGTGTCACAGGAGTTGTGAATATTTCTTTTAATAGACACTCTACTCAAGAAATTCATCAACTTCTTTTCTTCTGGCTCGCCAGTCCAGTTGTAAAATAATTTGCCTGGGCTTGTCGTTACGGATTCACCTCAAATACTGCGTTCAACAAGTCCAGAATTTCGCAGACAAACTCCATTAGTCGTTTTTCAACAGCGTAGTCGAATGTCAATTATATTTAATCAGACAGATGTCGAAATTATCGTTATCTCTCCGACACGAGAAAAAATAAAATAACACCATCGTTGTATAAACGTTAAGCATCGAATAGTACCAATAATCATACGTACGGTGGAAAATCACATCAAATTTTAGAATCCACTAATTTTACCGTGGATTTTTTATAAATGCATACTTGAAGACACACATACTAGAAGCAAACTTAAAGACACGCATACTTGAAGCAAACCTCCTCACACATTTCAACCTATCAGTAAGCGTGTCTACCAAGACACTTACAGACAACTCGACAAAAAATAAGAACTCCTTCTCAATACGTTCTTATAGATACCAATTCAGCACAATCGAACAAGAAGCTTTTGCGAAAATCTTCATAAATCCCAAATAAAGCATACAAACCTGGTATTGCATACCGCTAAATATCACATTCAAATCAGCGGAGACTCAGTCCGGTAAAATACAAAATTGCAAAGGATAAATTTCAGCACATAAAAGTGTTAGGAAAAATTCAACAAAATACACGACTTTGCTGTAGGAATATAAGGTACACTCTTATTTTCACCATACTTGATTTAATCAAAGTGTACTGCCAAATTCCTGCCGAAGAAAGCGGTATACCAAATACTGATGTAACCACTCCTTTAGGTTTATTCGAATTCGGTAGGATGTTGTTTTAGTTTAAGAAACACAGTGCAATATTTTCAAGAGTTGATAGACGAAGTTCTAAGAGGTTTATCCTTCACATTTGCATACATCAACGATTTGCAAGGAAGACTATGGATGAACACCTGGAACATTTCCAACTTGTTTTTGAATGCCTGCAGAATTTGGGATAAATAAAAATTAATGTCAATAAATGTACATTTGGTGTTAAGAAATTTTCATTTTTAGAAAACGAAATAGATGAAACAGACAGATTTTCTACAAGATTTCCTACAACTATATAAGCTCGACAACCTTGAAGGTTTATTGGTATGATATAATAGATTTTTGACACATTGATCATCATTATTGAGCCTATTGACAGACATAAAAAACACTCGGAAAAAGAATGCAAAAATTTTACTTTTAAGGTTTTTCACGCATCAAAGAAAGCATTAGTAAGCTTCGCAAAACTAAATTATTTCAGTGATGATGAGACCGCAGTGATAACTAACAACATATGATTCTTGGAATGTTGTTGCTACTGTCTTACAACCAAATATTAACATTAAAACATAATTCTCATCTCAACATAAGTCTAAAGAATATTGTTGAAGAGAGCCATATATCTTCTGAGACGATTTAACAGCAAGTGAACCATACACACACTCTCTCTTTCTCTTTCTGTCTGTTTAGATTCCAGTGTGTGAGTTGTTATGCTAAAAACTTTTACTTTCTGTAACCTTGTTCTTTTTCTATTCGTTTGTATATAAAAGACATTAACAGTGCAACCATCGAACAGTTGTTTTTTTTTGGCTTCCTATGGACATTATTTTTTTTATTTATATTTCTTTTTGCTGTATTCTAAATGTTTAACACCGGCTCCTCAGCCGTGTCTACATCTTCAGTTGACCGTGAACGAACAACACGTCTGGTTTCTGGATCACAACGTGGACAGGAAACAGAATTAAACCAGTGAGCCGGTGGACTGACCTGTGGATGCTCAGGAGCCTGGGGGCGATAGTGTTAAATATATGGTGACTTCGCAAATAACACACAGAGAAATTCTGATAACTACATGGTGATCATCCAATGCAACGAAACACACAAATCAACCTTCCGCTCACAAAAAAAGATGTTGATCACAACATAAAAAACAAAAACAAAACAAAAACAACAAAAAAACTCAAGCATCACTACATAAAATGGCGACTCACTGTCTACAGGACAAGAAAGAAAGGACAGAAGAAAAAGAAAAACAGAGCCCAACACATTTGAATAAACCCTGTTGTCAAATTAAATTGTAGAGGTTGTTATTGTATCAAATAACAACATCTATTGACAACTGGAAAATATCAACGTATTCTCAACTCCAAAGATAAGTATCTCAAAATATACCCTTTTTATTGAATACAATTGTTTAACTTTGTGAAACCATGTTTTACGCTTTGATCGTTTCTAACTACTTCATGTCCGATCACTGAATATACACATTTCGTTCCTGACTATTTAAAGAGTTTCATGCGTTTGAATAATTACAATTTCAAATGATATGCCAATATCAGCCGATTATCAGCTACTAATGAGAACAACGGAATAAATAAAATAAAAAACTCTACTCAACATCGAAACTACGAAACCCTTTTAACGTCATGAAACAAGCTTGATAAATTCAAATATAAAAAAATCTAAAAAATATCCTTATTTTGTTTCGTCTTGAAAAATTTGTTTTATTTTCTCAGTATTCTTACATTACTTTTAATGTAATCTTCCATATGAGAAGAAACTAAACTTACCCACTCTTATGGCTTTCCCCCCAAGGCGTTTAACGACAAAATTTACAACAATTATGGAAGCACATTTCAACCCGCGTGGACAAAACAGCGAACGAAAGAGAAACCGTTAGAAGCGCCATACACATACCCATTTCAAGTAATAAGCCGTCATGACAAATACTTTATGATCAAAATATCTGAAAATGTGCATAATAATGTTCCATTAAAAAAGACTAAAACCAGCATATATTTCTAAAAAAATACAAAGTCAAGAGATTCTGTCAAAAGAAATCCGGAATTAAACGATTCTCAAACTCATTACGTTGGAGCTCATGATGAAAAACAAATAAAAAAACAAAATCCGGTAGAACCATTAAACAGAAAGAAAAAAAAAGCAAAACAAATATTTTGACTACGGAAACCAAAAAAATAAAATAAATAAAAAAATAAAAAATAAAATAAAATAAAAATTACTCAGAATTACACTCCATTATTTGAACGAGGACCTATATGTAGTGAACAAAACAAGATCTACATTAAAAATTCAAATCTGACTGATTGTTAGAAATAAACGAATTTTCTCGAATTTACAAACTTTGCTTAACACAAGACCCGCAAAATTTCACACCTCGATGCGAAATATTTGTTGCTCAACGAAAAGGCCAGAATCACATCCGGGAGTGAATTGCCAAACGAAATAAAAGACAGGCAAAGTTTGACCGGATTCAGAGAGTTAAGATGACGAGTAATTAAGACGTACTCTTGGCAAACGTCAAGCACTCGTTATTATCATTGTCTCTCTCTTTCTCTCACACCTCTCACCACTCACCTCCTACATTTTCACCATTCACCGTGAGTGATAATTTCAAAGACACCCCTACTCAAAGATGATGCTCACACATACATACACACATACGTTCTTGCTTACGTACACATAAACTCACTCGTGTAAAAACTACTACAAACTCTCTTGATATTCTGAACCTCTTAGGACTATTTCTCTTGGAACGTTTAACTTTTTAATGTTATTTTTTCTATCAATAAATTTCTATTCAAACATGCAAAAGATGTACTTTTATTCATCCACAAATCCACAATCTCCAATCTGCTGATAACCTTCTGATGATTACGAATAAATGTGTAAAATGTAGGGAGTTTGGTTATGTTTGACATAAGGCCGATTCAATAAACATTAACTATCTCCCTACAGCTTCACCGCTATAGTTTGGAAGGACGTGAATTCAAGAAATTATAGACTATAAATCACTCATTTATGCGTTTGAAAGCATTTGCCACGTCAAACAATACATCCGGACTACATTTAACAATTCACTTCGACCACAGAATACATAAAAGGTGAAAAAATAATGTAATTTTATTTCTAAGGCGCCTTGTAATACTTTTGGTAATAAGGCTTCATTTTGGAAATAGAAAGGGTCTTGAGAAATATGTCTTCACTTCGGTCTATAAGTACTAATATAACAGTGTCAGGAGTGGGATTTATATAAAACTAGGTATCTCCACTCATACCTAACTTTTAAATTGAATTTTTAAAAGTAAAAAAGTTTTCTTAAAGTTTTAATGTTAGCTTAATTCGAAGCTAAGTGACTGAAGTTACTATTTCCAATAAGCAAAATACTCTGGTAGATTTCAAACATAAATTATATCGATTGAAATCTAAAATTTAATTTTTAGAAAATTAGCAAATGTAATGTTAAATTAATCTGATTTTAAACAAATATTTTGTTTATGGCATAAAATTTGAAATAAAAGTATTTCTTAATCATGGATTTGCTGATTTGCTGACCTTTCAAGTAGGTGATGACAGCCCAATTATCAATCAAAAGTGGAAACAGATAGAAAAAATGGTGATTTACATTCCCCAAGGTGTCCTGCATTTAACTAATAAAACAAAAATCCTGAAGAGTAGTCAATTTCTAGAAATTTCAGGAAATTAATTGGAGCGAGGTAACATGTAAAAAATATTTTTACCAAGATTTTGTAGTGAATACTGCCTTTATTCACCACATTTTAATTTTAAACATTTGGCAATTGACAACGAACAATAAGGGATAAACAAAGAGTTCCCTAATATTTGATAACAAAACAGATAAAATTTATATCGTGAAATATACACGATGTGAAAATGATATTAGTTGTGGAGAGAGTAAATACGGAATGAAAATGCGTCTTATAAATGCAAAATTCATATAATTATGTGTAAATAAATTCTCTCCCTTTTACTGTGAAGCAAAAAGCATGTAAACAAAACAATTTGTTGAAAAAGTAGTTTTAAATGAGTTCAAATGATATGTATTGAAAAAGTTAAATGTTTTGTTCCTTTCAGTGAATATAATATTGAGTGAGTGAATATATAATTGTGTGAGTGACTGAGCGAGTTGTAATTTTGTGTTCGTGCTAAGAGGCTCTTAACGTAAAAATCAACTGTTAATAGTCGCGTGGACATCAGTAGCACTTTGTTGAAGTAATAAATCTCAGTAAGGATTTAGACGAAAGTCTCCTCTTATATACCGTATGATAGGATCAAGAACACTCGTTCAAATTTCTGACTGGATACGTCACTAAACATGTTCTGTGGTTTTTATCACGTGCTTCATATTTTCTGACTAATCAGTGATGACTAGCGTGAAATTTAAATTTGAAATTTTACGATCTAGCGTCTGTGTTTAAGAAACACGAGTTATCATTCTGAAGCAAAAATAATATTCAATTTTTTATCTGGACTCAAAACATGTGTGATAGGTAAATTGTCGTAAATGATTTTTATTTAATATTGCAAAATGAATTCCACAATTGTATAAAAAATAATGATTTCAAAAATAATTTCAGTCATGTATAAATAAGTCCTGAAAGTTTTGATTTTTGCAAGAATTTCCAATTTAATATGCTTTTTACCGGTAAAACTGAGTTGTGAAATATTAAGTTTGCCGGAGTAAACTCTTGTAAAAAATTGGATCACTCGATGGCGAAAAAAATAAAAACAAAACAAAACAAAAAAAAACAAAAAAAAACAAACAAAAAAACAAGATTTTAAACAAAATTTCGAACGTGTAAGAAAGTATTAAATATTTTCAAAAATAATTTAAAAACAATTTCCTCTTAATAAAACCGTAAACATTTTGACAATAAAACTTTGTTTTTATTAAGTGTAGTGACTTTTATCATGCTATGGTGTTTTTTCAGCGAATGAGTGGAGGTACCTATATAAAATTGAAAGGACAAAAGTAAAGTAAAAGTGAAGTAGTATCTATGAGTGTCAGAAAATATGAATATCCGATTCAAAAGATGGAGTTCAACAAATTGCGAAAAACGCCACGTGTCGACGCTAGAAACATTCACATTCAACGAGCCGAAACAATGGCAAAAGTGAATAAGATGATTCAACTAATACAAAACAGTGTCTAAGTTGATACCCTGATATCCTAAATGGGCGACAAGACACAAGATATTATCGCTACGTTTAGACTCTGTCAGAGGGATTTGGAATACTTTTATTTAGTCAAGGTGAGATTGGATAGTGGTGCAGTGGATAGGATGTGCGTTGTGGTGCAGTGGATATCGGCTCGGAACGAGAAACCGGGGAGCCGAGTTCGAATTCCAGTTGAATCCATTGTATTCACTTATGCGCAAATACCCTTGGGAAAGGTATTAATCCGTCTCTTCCTTCCAGTTATGGGTTAAATAGCAGGACAGATTGGGTTCTATAGCCTTGGTCGGCAACCAGTCTACCGCAGAAAGCAATGGCAACCTACTGCGGGATAATCTTCTGTCCAGTCAGTCATGTCTCTTTCGAGACATGATCGCCCAAGCGTGTATCACGTATGGCACTTAACTGACTGAGATTGGATAAGCATTTTATAGCTGGTATATGCGAGCGAGACAAATTTATCCGCCGTTGTCAGACAATAAATGAGTCCATTTATTTTTTTGTCACCTTAAATGATTTGCGATTTTACCCTCGGGTACACAATTAATAGTGTATATACCAAATCGAAGCTATAAAATCTCAACAGAAATACCTAAGGTCAGCTGAAAATAATACAGCTAATTAACTAAGTGAGGGGGTAACTACCGTTCTTTCTATACAAAAATATAACAAGAAAAGGATAAAACCCCTATAAACATTACTATAACAAGCTAAATAAGGAAATAATATAAGCCTGATACGGATATTAAAAAAGCAAACCACCTGAGACGCGCATGTCCTTCCATTCTAGTATCATGCTATAAATAAAAAAGCTATCAGCCATTTTACACAGTTTATAATATTGGACTTCACAACTGAGACGGGTCATAAACCACTTGTACCACTATTAAGCAATACAGATACTAGTTAGCTACCAGTCAGAATACTGTAGTGAATGAGTGGTTATCTTTGCAATAAAATAAATTGCTATAAATTGCTATTCCCTTATTACATGTTACTAGCGTGTTCAGAATTCAATCCGCAAACATTTATAATTTGTACATTGACGAAACAAAAGAAATACAACAAAATTCTCTAAGGCAACAATCGATAACATTTATATAATAACTAGCATCATAGCCCGGCGTTGCCCGTTCAACTCAGAACATTTAAGTAGTAGAAGATGCAAGACACCTTCCACCATTGCAGAGTCCCACTGTTTGTCGTCTTCCAGTAAACCGCGTTTGAAGTAGGCTTCTCTTCAGTAATTATAATGTTTAAATGGATAAATTCCTTTAAAACTCGGTTATATAAAGAAATAAATATATAAAAAATTGTTGTTTCAAAATTGTTAAAAATTCCATTAAAAAAATCTATTTTCTTTTGTTTTGTGTAAACGTGATATGATGTTTTGTGTGACATTGTTAACAACATTGCGTTTGTTTTTGTTTCAAAATTACGGGGGAAAATACTTACATTTTTTGTTGACTAAATGAATTTAACTGAAAAATAAAAATTATTTATTTTATTTTACTGAAATTAGAAATATAAAAACTATTAAGCTCTCAGTTCAGAAAATTTCGAAGAATATTTAAAAATGTAGACATTTTTAATTTTGGAGGAAAAAAAGTTACATTAATGCTACACAAATAACAATTGATTTCCTGCATGAAATATTTAGCGAAAATATTTTTTTTATAAATTTCATTTTCTGAAGTATGAAATATCTAAACTTATTTATAAATGGAACTTTGTCTCCGCGCGCGCGCGCGCGTGCATGCGTGCGTGTGTGTGTGTGTGTGTGTGTGTGTGTATCCGTTACTTATAGACTCCAAAAGGGCTGAACTGATTTTCTTGAAAATTTACACAATTGTACGATAAGCGTCTGCGAGTGTTCTTAGCTAGGTTTTGTGTCGAGGTACCCTCGATAAATATCGAAAATCGATAATCGAAAAAATCGGGTTATAGAAGGAGTGGTCCGATTTTAATCGAATTTGATACACTCATAGACAAACACATAAGAAACGATATTCAGAAGTTTCAAGGTTGCAGTTCTTACAATAGTGCAGAAAATCGATAATATATATATATATATATATATATATATAAAAGGCAAGATGTTTGTGTGTGTGTGTCTGTTTATCTGTCTGTATGTCCTTTATACAAATCCACAATTTTTATCCGATTCTCATCAAACTTCGCACAAATATTCTTTAGGCTGAGTCTGAGCTCCAGGACCATAGATTAATTTTAAAGCTTTCATTACACCCGAGGAACGCTGGGCTACACTGCTAGTTAAATCTAAAAGAAAAAAATGCTAAAATAATTAAATTAACCATTGGCACTTTTTTTTTTTTTTTTTTTTTACAAATTTTGTTTTTGTTTGAAAAAACACTTTTTATTTTAAAATATTTCTTTTGCTTCAAAATTACGGGGGAAAATATTCACATTTTTTTGTTGACCAAATGAATTTTTAAAATGTCGGAATAAAAATTAAATATAAACGCTCATTTTTTTTAATAAAAAATATTTTAGTCACGTTTGACACATGTGATTTGATTTATGTGACGTATTTCAGCAACCATCTTGGATCTTTGATGTTTTACGGAAATAAAACGTCGGAATAAAAATTAAATATAAAAAAGCTCATTTTTTTAAATAAAAAATATTTTAGTAGAGTTTGACACGTTAGATTATATTTCTGTGACGTAATTCAGCAACCATCTCAGATCTTAGATGTTTTACGGAGCAAATGTAAACAATCGTCCCCATTTGCTAAAAAGTGCGAAAGGGAAAATTGTTGAACTTAAAACTTAAAAGTATGTGTCGATCTGGCTTCCCTGAAGATGTGTCCCTAGAAATTTTGAATGGTGTAGCTTACACACAGACTCACAGATTGCCTTTTATATATATAGATACACACAGTAATTGTTTACGATAATTAATGATGAATGTCTTTCACAATAAATCTTTCACGTAGGATGGTTTGTTTTAAAAACAGTTCGAATGATGCAGAAGTTATTTAATTTGTTAAATTAAATAAATGTTCCTTTGATATTATGTGGTGAATGTCAATTGAAATGGATGTGTTAGAGTATAGGATACAAATCCTATATCATCCAACAATTAATTAAAAAACAAAAAGTAAAATAGCACACCCGTAACAATGGATCAGAATGACTTCAAACATTTTGGAAAAACACAGACCAAGGCAAATTTTACAAGACGATGTAAAAATTAAGATTCTGGATAATGATTGGATAAGAAATAGCAAACTGATCTATGACCTCGGTCAATTTTTCTTAACACTTAAAAAAATGGGTATGTTGTTCGATCCAGTCACGTGACTAAATTTCACTACTTAATCACGTCCATTGACCGGCAAAAGTGAGTTAGATGGAAGCAGGATTTAAAGACAACACGACATGTAACAAAAGAAACTACAAGCCGACCCCTGATATATAAAATGCCGTCATACATTCATTCATTCATTCTTCCTTCTTTTAATTTTCCTTTCTTCGTTTTCACTCACACGTCATGAAAGAAACAACAACAACACTAGCCCATCAACTCTCCGGTGTCTTCCTCTTCGGGTTGAAGTGTCTATTCGGTATTAACCGAACTCAAGGGGTTGGCCGTAGGTCCTTGAGCATCCGTATGTCAGTCAGCCGGCTCACTGGTTTAAATCTACGTCCTGCCCACGTTGCGATTATTAGATTCAGAAAGCAGACGGGTTGTTCGTTCACGGTCGACTGAAGATGTAGACACTGCTGGAGAGCCGGTGTTAAACATTTAGAATACAGCAAAAAGAAATAGAAAGAAAAAACTGTCTGTAGAAAGCCGAACAAACAACTGTTCGATGGTTGTACTGTTAATGTCTTTTATATACAAGAAAAGAATAGAAAAGGAACAAGATTACAGAAAGTAAAAGTTTTTTCTTTTTTGCATAACAACTCACACACAGGATTCTAAACACACAGAGAGAGAGAGAGAGAGAGAGAGAGAGAGAGAGAGAGAGAGAGAGAGAGAGGGGGGGGTTGTATGGTTAACTTCTTGTTAAATCGTCTCAGAGGATATATATTACTCTTTTCAGCAATGTTCTTCAATTCTTCTAAAAAAATGACAGCGAGGGGATATACGACCGTGCGCTTTCACGGTTGTCGTTCGACTCTCCCAACTGCAGTATTACAACGTGCTTTTATAGGAAACGGAGGAGCACAAGCCCGGCCATTCACGTGCTTAACACAAGTGATCACAGTGTTTGTTGCTACAGCCAAAAATCGTGTGACCTGCAAAGGTCTTTTGCTTACTAAGCGCTATTTCGATTTCACTTGCAAAAATATATTTTCGTTCATTTCCACCGTTCTCCGATGACCCAAATTAAACGGCACTCAACTCAGATTTCATCATTAGTAAACAAGATACGTCTAGACGTTTAATCTACTCCCAAACCTTCTTTAGAAAAATTATTATTTCGTTTACCTCCATTGTTTTCTGATGAACCAAATATAACGGCCTAACTTTGGTTTAGATCAAATTTCACTATCGGCAAGCAATTACGCTGGTTTATTTCAATGGTCAATTTAATATTGCCACACTGGAAGGAGAAATTTTGTTTAGTAAAATTCTTAATAGAAATTAAAAGGAAAGAATCGAATAACATGACGTTTCGGCTTTCTTCAGGTGCTAGGAATTTTTTAACTTTTTCAATGTGTGTATGTGTTTGACTCTCTCTCTCTCTCTGTCACATTCTTCCCCTACCCGTCTATCATTTACTAGTAAATGACACACGAGCTTCTATATCAACAAAATAAAATAATAAAAATAAAATAAAAAAAACAAAAAACGAAACAAACTTTCTCTCTTCCAGCATGCAAAGGTAGAGTCTTCAGTTCTTCTTAGAGTTCATATGCCCATTTACATTTTCATTGTCCTTACGATACATATGTACATGCAACTTCTGGTTCAAGTTCACTGTTTTAATGATCTCGTGCAAAAGATGCTTTTCACATAGTTCACTAATTCGAGTGTTCTCTTTTTTATTATCTGGAGCTCGCAACACTCCTTACCAATTATTTCAGTCTCATAAAAAACATTAAAAAAAAATTCGATTTATTTCGTAATTCTGTCCTTCCGATTTTGTCTCGCCTTCACAACAGGCTTTGTCGTATTTTTTGTTGGTTTGCGTCCTTCCACGACAATCGTGGACTCTTTTTAATTAGGGGCCCAATTACCTATCCTATCTAATTTCGATTTCAGCCGTCAAAGATCAATCGCATCATTTCTAGCGAAATCTTAGGAATCTCTTTTACAATGCATTCCCACAATCCTGTCCATCCACTGGTATTCATTCCTAGACCTAACAATGCCTCATGCTCTTCAAACTTCTCTTCTGCTTGTTAGTAGGGAGGTAAAGAGATAGATGGACCATGGATTCCACAACCGATGGGTGGCTTCACAAAAAACAACGGGGGGAATAATTCTTATCATAGTGATAGGCTTCTTTTGATACACCTTAGATAATTCGATCTCTTCTTGTGTGGCCACCGCCCAAATTCTGTCAGAGACACTGATTGCTTTGGATCACATTACACTAGCTAATACTTTTATCTGACAATCTTCCTATTTTTCTTAAATAAGTTTAGTACACACAGATTATGACTACCTTGTCACGTAAATTGGACTTACAGATCTACAGATACCTAAGGCATCATTCTTGCATTTTTCTTCTTCTTCTTCTTCTTCTTTGTTAATAGTATAAACTGTGTCCTGGCAAGTTTTAAGGCAACAAATTCCGTCTCTAACTTGCATCTAGCCATCGCTCCTATCTTTGGCTTTAGTTTTGGATAGGGAAGGGAAATATTCATCACCTGATAAATTTCCAAGCTACTATCTCTGTCCAATAATGGAGCCGACACTAGTACTAGCAGTTTATCATCTTCCAACAAAGTAGCACATCCCAAGGCACTATAATACTTCTATAACTGTTGGGTGGGGTCTACCGGCAATCTAAGATGATGGGGTAGTTTGGCTTGTATATCCAGTAGTAATTCTCTCAATCATTCTGGAGTTATTACACTCGGAGACAGGTGTCCCAGCGACAGCATGTCTAATTGTGCTCTCTCATGCTCTAACAACACCGTTAAAGAGTGACTTGTTTGACGTACCTTACTCAGTATAGCTAATAGTTAAAATACCTTCGCAAAAATCCCTCTAGTTTCTGTAATTCGGTTGTTACCGACGTGGCTACATTTATCACTTCTTTTCTAAAAACTTGTAGGTGGGAAATCAACCAACTGATACTTCTGTTCTTAGCCAAGTCCAGCCTAGTAACATTGAGTATAGATATGCTCTCTCTAACCGATTGAGCCATTGTTTGTTGTCTCTGTTCTACCACTTTTAATTTCCTCTTAATTACTCTTACTTCGCCTTCGGAGACTGTACTAAACAACATGCTTAACGTATTTCCTATTATAGGTAATACTGCCCTCTTTTGTCTGGTCTTTAAAAAATTTATTCCTTTTAAATAGTAACTCATATCATTCCATTGTCTCTCAAGTATTAGGAATTCTTGAGCTAATGTGTCTAATATAAGGTGGTATTCCGGGGTCAGCAAATATTCACCGGTGACTTGTGTCCTGGCTGTATCTAGTTTGTCTACTTCGACCTTCAACTGACCCAGTAACTTCTCAGCCTTCGAATGGTGGTGTAACGAGGAAGTTAGAAGCGTTTTTTTTTCGCCTCAAAAAATTGGGTCATGACTAAAAGTAGTCACCTTAGCATGAATAGTAGTAACCGGGTTGTTTGGTCAGGCTGTCACCAATCCCAAAGAGGTAGTAGTAACTGGTCATTCGGTTAGGGTTTTGCCACTTCAGAAAGAAGAGTAGTATGAATTAGGTCACTGGGTCAGGTTCTACCCTTCCCCAAAAGAGATTAAATAGCCTGGTAACTATGGTTACAGTGAAAAGAAGGAAAAAACTAAAGAAAGAGAGTCAAATGAATATAGACCCCAGTTTCTATATAAAAGGGAAGAAATAGTAGAAAACCCTAGAGTTGTTGGGCAACCGGCCAGGAGTGACCTCTCTCCGGCTATCCGTTTAAGACGTCGAAAGAACCTCTCATCAAGCTACCAGCTGAAATTCTCCACACGAAGACCTTCCCCAACATCCAGTGAATACACCACGTGATTCCGTGAAAGGTAAAGATTGTTTTATTAATGATTCTGACCGAACCCTAGCTGTGTATAGTTATATATATATATATATATATATATATATATATATATATATGTATATATATATATATATATATATATATTACACTTTAGCCGAGTTGAATCACCTTTTTCCATTCCTCCTAAACTTCCCCCAAACATCTTCCTCGTTAGACTCACCTGTTATATTCCAGTGAATATTGTGTAAAACTAGTACGAAGTGGAACCCGTTCTAGTTCCTGTATATTATAATTCTGTCGCCTTATTCCTGTTGTTGCTGAATATTTGTGTTATAATAAATTTCCTTTCTGTATAAAATTATCTTTAATTCACTCCCTTCAGCATTATTCCAACTAAAATTGTATTTTTATGTGTTGTTGACCCAAACGGGTTTGTCACAGGTGGTTGGGCTAATTTCAATCTCTTCACTTCCTTCACTTTCACTCTCAGTCTCTAACCCTTCCGGTTCTACCAACATAGCTTTCCTTAGCCTTTTCTGTTGATTTTTCGTTTAGGATCCTTTCAATTCTCCGATTTCAACTAGTTTTATATCATTCGCATGCGCTCTCTTTACCTTCCTGGTCAATTAATCTCATATCACAAAGGAAACCAGATTCGTCTGCTTCACTATCCTATAGTATGGACTCCATCTCTGGTCCAACTTACCTTCTCTCAGGTGATACACTAGATCACCTATCTGGAAGGAAACTTCCTCTCTATTTTTATTTATCCTACCGTTTCGCCCTTTCTGTGCTCTTTGAATCCTCTTCCTCACCTGCGTAAACATTTTATGCTGTTGCTCTGAAAGTATTTGGTGATAATCCTCTCCTAAATACTTCCTCCTAGCTTGTAATAGATTGTCGGTGGGTAAGACTACAAACCCTGCAGTATATCAAGTAATAAGGGGAACATTTTGTCGTCTCGTTCATCGAGAATCCCACAGCTGCTAACGCTTACGGATATGAATATGGGTTAAAAAAAAAAACCAGGACGATTCTTTTTTCCCGGACAAGCGACCCATTTCTCCCCTGCATCCGAGTTAGGGTTGTTCCATTCGGTGTGGTTAATCTTTCTCTTGCTAGGACAGGTTCGTCTTAGGTAATCTGCTCCTCCACAGTGCTAACACTTACAACTGGCCGAAAAGTGCCCGACCTCACCACATGTCCAGCATCTCAGAGGTCTTACTTGTACTGGGGCTACCTTGTCTCTTACTTTTTCACGGGTGACCCACTTCTGGATCCGCTCCCGGTCCTTCTTTGTCATCACTATGTTGGCCCCTCGGGGGTTCCTTCCTAGTCCCCCTTTACTTTATCCCTGAGTCGTTCGCTGATCCGAGCCGCCTCTATGGCTGCGGCCAGGGTAATCGATCTTCCCCTCAGAACATCACCCCTCAGGTCCCTGTCATTCAGCGTGTCCACATACACATCAGCCAACAAGGCCTGAATAGGACCACTGTCCCGAGTCGCTAACTCCGGAAAAGCTAATGCCGCTAGCCCCGCGTTTCATTCTCCCAATTTTTCATTAGCTTCTTCTTCTTGGTGCTGCAGCCAGAATAATTTTCAGACTGCCTCAATGGCCGTACGCTCACTTGCGTATTGCTGCATCAGAGCGGATTTAAGCCCTGTCCACGTCAGAACCGGGTTTTCTTTGTCCCAACCCCCTATGCACTTGGACATCTCCTTCGCTGCGGCGTCGTAAGCTAGGAGCACCATTTCTTGGTCTGATAGGCCATAAATCACTTTCTTCTTTTGAATCGACAGAACCCATTCATTCAATGGGTTTCATTTATGTAGGTAGCTTCATGCTACCTATCAGCCTCCTGAAACACATTGTTATTTCGGGGATTCATACGTCCCCAGAGCCATCTGTGGCGTCATCCTGCTACGCTCATCCTAGCGTCTTGTCAATTACTATTTTCTCATGAGAAGAGAGACCAACGATAGAACGAAAGGAAAATTACTTAACACGGTGGTGGCGCTTCAAGTGCGTACAAAGTCCACAAAGTCAAAACAAGATCAACAATATTACTGGCAGATCTAAGTGCAATAAGCGAACAAAGGAAACCAAAAAAGTGACTTACCTGAGTTAACCACTTCGTGCTTTGGTTCTTTTTCCTCCTTATTTTGCTGGTGTTTTCTTTTCCTCCTTATGTCCCTTTCAGACTAATATAGTCCGAAGACTAGAGTCCTTTCTGCTCTTACTTGGTCCCGACTGGACAAAACAAATGCAATCTTCTCTCCTCTTTCAGAACAGGCCGTGGCAATTCCCACGGGTCAAATCCTGGATATCACGGCCCCACTCTCGCCCGTTCCGTCGAATAATGGTGATAGCGGCATCCTTTTGTCCCTCGGGAGGTTATCCTGGTCACGAGACTGTGTATCTAGCGCTTCCACTCCACAGATCTATTCCGGTCAACATGTACCAGACTTAACTCTTCTACCCTGGCCCCTCAACATCCAGTGTCTTCCTCTTTGGGTTGAGGTGTCTATTCGGCCTTAATCGAACTCAAGAGGTTGGCCGTAGGTCCCTGAGCATCCGTATGTCAGTCAGCCGGCTCACTGGTTTAAATCTACGTCCTTCCCACGTTGTGATTATTAGATTCAGAAAGCAGACGGGTTGTTCGTTCACGGTTGACTGAAGATGTAGACACTGTTGGAGAGCCGGTGTTAAACATTTAGAATACAGCAAAAAGAAATAGAAAGAAAAAAACTGTCCGTAAAAAGCCGAACAAATAATTGTTCGATGGTTGCACTGTTATTTCTTTTTTATATACATGAAAAGAATAGAAAAAGAAAAAGGTTACAAAAAGTAAAAGCTTTTACGTTTATTTTTGCATTACAACTCACACACAGGATGAGAGAGAGAGAGAGAGAGAGAGAGAGAGAGAGAGAGAGAGAGAGAGTGTGTATGTGTGTGGTTAACTTGTTGTTAAATCGTCGCAGAAAATATATATAACTCTTTTCACCCATGTCCTCCCGATTCTTTTCATGGAGTCAATTCTTCTCAAATAAAATGCTGAGACCATGTGTTCTTACAAAGGTGCTAAACGGATGATACAATTCCGATTGTTGTCGTGCAAGCGACGAACATTATGTTTCATATACTCAGAGGTTTTTCAGTGCGACTGCTGCAACAATAATATTTTCAAAGTCCTTGTTTCTAACTCGTCTGTACTCTTACTTCAGCGAGGTGGGGCATCCCGACCTCACATACAATCGTGTGCTTTCACGTTCGTCGTCCGACTCTCCCAACTTCAGCATTACGGCGTGCTTATATAAAACACGGAGGATCAATTGCCAGGCCATTCACGTGCTTAACACAAGTGATTACGAGTGTTTGTTGCTACAGCCAAAAATCATGATACCCCCAAAGGTCCTTTTGCATACTAAGCGCTATTTCGATTTCACTTGCAAATTTTTTTTGTTTATTTTCACCGTTCTCCGATGACCCAAATTAAATGGCACTCAATTCAGATTTTATCATTAGTAAACAAGATACGTCTCGATGTTCAATCTAATCCAAAACCTTTTTTATAAAAATTATTATTTCGTATACCTCCATTGTTTTCTGATGAACCAAATATAACGGCCTAACTTTAGTTTAGATCAAATTTTGCTATCGGTAAACAATTATGCTGGTTTATTTCAATAATTTAATCTTGCCACACTGGAAGTAGAAATTTTGCTTAGAAAAAATTTTAATAGAAATTAAAAGGAAAGAATCGAATAACATGACGTTTCGGCTTTCTTCAGGTGCTAGAAATTTTTTAACCTTTTCAATGTGTGTATGTGTTTGACTTTCATTGTTACACTCCTAAAAACTAAAGTCAGATAAGTACGATTTTCTTTTATTGCTTCACCTTCCTTTTTACCTTTTCGCCTGTTATAAAAAGGAAGGAAACACTGACTTTATTAGTAACCTGTTAATATTTCTACATACACATATTCTGCTATAATCAACTATAAGGATTCATTAAACTCCTTACTACTATTTTTCTGGAGCATTTAACTACGTACATTTTTTTTCTTTGAACATTTTCTTCTTACAAATTCATGCCATTCTGTTCAGAAACAAAATTTTACTTATTTTACAAACAAAACACTTTTATTCTTCCAACCATTCTTTCAACCTGATGATATCTTTAAATACGAGGATTGTCGGCTATGTTTGTGAAACAGCATTGTACCCGGTATGGTCAACCATCTATACATATTTGTTGACCCCGTAAAGAACACGCACCTTACATATTTGATAACCCCGCAAAGAACACGCACCTTACATAGTTGGTGACCCCGCAAAGAACACGCACCCTACAGATTGGTGACACACAGTGATATTTCGAACATTACATGAATGGTTACTCTGCAAGAAACACGCAGTAGAATTCTGAACTCTACATGAAACAGACAGAAAAATATACACACAGAAATAGTATGTCATTTTCTCTCGTTAAAATTAATTCAACATTTATACACAAAAACGAGAGACCCTTTTATCGACAATAACTACTTTCAATGTCCCTAGCTCTTATCGCTACAATATCTTTTCAACCTTCTCACTACATGAATGGCGACCACGCGAAGGATACGCAGAGGAATTCTGATCTCTACAAAATGTTGACCACGATATATAAGCCAACCGTCACTACATAAAATGGCGACCACACATAGAATATTGCAGAATTTAATAGCATACTAGACAGCGCAACTGTCATTTCTCCCAGGCTTTTCAGAAAAAGGGTGACACAACGTCGACTTACTGACGTTTTTCATCATTTAATGAGAACCACTAAGACATCTGCAAGTTCAATTTATTGATACTGGAGATAACCGGTACCTCCAAAACAAATTGACATTAAATCCAGATATCTTTTAAAGTTCTTTCAAACATGCATTGACACTAGGTATCAACACACCCGCATCAATCAACTAAAAACAACTTTGCAAATCGAAGTTTTTTCCAGCTGTTAATTCTTCTAACACCAAGATAAATCCACACATATCGAAACGAACGAACCCTTCCAAACAAAATCAACTCAATGTGGAGCATTGGAATCAATTAGAAGATTTTAACAGCCATATCAACCACGAGAATCCACCGAGAATTTTCCAGAGCATGCTACATTCTAAAATAACTCATCAGAAAATAAAGAGCACTGTGATAGGGTATAGTACATTTTCGTCGAAACCTCAAATCTCGCACATCTCAAGTACGACTCTTCTTCTTTGCAGCTACGAGACACCAAAAAACCCCCTCCAAACTCAAAAACTACTTGCAATTAATGATTCCATACGCCACATACAAGCCTCAACACAAAAATGCGACCCTTCACTGGACAACGATTGATCACAACAATCACACAATGATGGCAAATCACGACTAACAAATCTGATCTTAAATAACGAGAACAAATTTATCCTTTATTTCATGCTTTAATCACATGGATACGTACGAACATGCATGAACATATTGAGAAATATTTTCAATATTTATCAATCTTCAGGGGGTGTTATAGGATACAAATCCTATATAATCCAACAATTAACTAAAACGCAAAGTAAAATTGCACACCCGCAAAAATGGATCAGAACGACTGAAAACATTTTGGAAAATCTCAGACCAAGTCGGTTTGAAAATTAGGATCCAGGATTCTGATTGGATAGTAAATAGCAAATTGATCTGTGACCCCGGTCAAATCTTAGCACCTAAAAAAATGGGGATGTTGTTCGATCCAGTCACATAACTAAATTTCATTACTTAACCCCGTCCCTTGACCGACAAAAGTGAGTTAGATGGGAGCAGGAATTAGAAGCAATACGCTAGAATGTAACAAAAGAAACTTCAAGCCGACACTGGACATATAAAGTGCCGTCATACATTCGTTCTACCTCTCCTTCCAATTCTCCTTTCTTCGTTTTCACTTACACGCCGTCAAAGAAACAACATGCTTCAACTGACTCCTAATAACTAAAGCCCGATAAGTACAATTTTCTTTTATTGCTTCACCTTCCTTTTCACTTTTTCGCCGGTAATAAAAAGGAAGGGACTTTATTAGTTAATATCTGCTACTATCAATTATAAGGATTCATTTAACTCCTTACAACTATTTCTCTGAAACATTTAACTACGTACATTTTTCTCTTTGAACATTTACTTCTTACAAATGTGTCAATCTGTTTAGTTAATAAAATTTTACTTTAGCATACAATACGAAATATTTTATTCTTCCACATTCCAACATCCAACCTTCAACCTTCTGATACCTTAAATTGGGGGACTTCAGTTGTGTTTGGCACAAGGTTAATTTGACAAACATAGCCGAGGCCCTTACAATTGTTAAAATTGAAGTAAATGAGTGAAATAAAGTTGAAAAGTAAATTTCTCACTTGCGAGCGAATTGGGCGATTGTTCTTCTGTCTATTACATGGCAATTTTCATGGACGTCTGTTTCCTGTTCAAATCTAGTTTCTTGCTGGGTTTCCTCCTTAAATACTGGCAAAAGGTGATCACGAACACTTGTAAGTTTCGGTGGAATTAAGCATGTTCTATGACTTTTCCACGTGCCTATGATTAATAGACCAATCATAGACGATTATTTTTAAAATTAGCCGTCTGATCCTTTTGGCGTTTAGTTTGCACAAATCTTTTAATATCATTACGTGTAATTAAAAAAACTGTCGATGGAACTTCTTTTCTTCAATCACATGTTATGTGAGCAGTAAATTGTCGTATCTGCTTTATTAATTAAACATTTTCCAGGTAGATTTCACAGCACAAACATTTCGTATCCGCTTGATTACAGTTATAAAATGTGTCATGCTCCTGATAAGGAAATATACACTGCTGGTGCAAGAACCACATCTGGTAAGGCAAGGGAGAGAACGTGAGAAAAGGACAACAATGTTCGTTCACGTTATTATAAACTTCTTACCTGCAAGAGGCAGTCGATTGATGGATACAAGAGAAGCAACAAGCAAAGATGCTATTTATGATTGTATAACTAAATATGTAAAATAAGAACTGGCTTCCAAATGAACAAACCTCAATATCTGGTGCATAACCTGAGGAAAATTCTATTAATCTATGAAATGCATATCATTAATCACCCCAGTCGATGAGGTGAAAGATAAAAGATAGGATCCACTCTGGTATCTATGGAACTAACGAGTATAAAGATATTTCAGATACAACGGACAAGAAACACATAATAGTCAACTATCTTTTTATTCATGCTTGAAAAGATAAGTTTATTATGAAGAGGGAACGGCCAAAGAAGGTAATTAATATTATGATATTGCACCCTTGCCTTTCCATTGAAATGTTCATTGTTCATATTCTAAAGAAAGTCTAATGATACAACCTGGCGTTGTAGTTATTTGGTGAAAATTTATTATTGCGACCTGAGAATCTGTTTAAAAATTAGTCTCCTCACTGGAATCATCTTTTATTGGGTATTTGTGAAAAATCTGAAGCTAATTTTCTATAGCAGCGTTCCAGTTATTGAAAAGTCTCCTTTAAGGTACCATCAGTTGCGATAAAGTACTCGCCCTGTTTGTATAATATATGAACGTAATTCATTGTATAGTTGCTGAATGACGGTTTCCTGTGTTTTGCTTTTTGCACCCGGACATCTTGTGAGGTTCCTAGCATGATGGTCATAATAAATTTTTGTGATGACTGCCTCTACTATTTGCTATCTCATCTTTACGTGCACTATTATTGGTACGCATATCACTGGAAGGTTGTTGATAATTTTTCCGATGTATAGAAATTCTCCTGATGATGGAATTACATAATCTAATGAAGTTGACCGTAGACATAGTAGTATCATATCAATATCTCGGTTGCTCAGTATTGCTTCCTCATAGCCAATTCATGGATTACACGAAACCTTATGATATACCATTAGATAGTGGATACTTTGGAGATGATGCATGTTACTCGAATCTTCACTCTTTGGCAAAGAAGCAAGAGCTATAGTGGACTCCATTGTCCCATATCTTTCAGATATCTCCTGTCCTACAAATAATTGTTTGGTCAGATTACTTTCTTCCTGATTAGAAATTTTCTGTAGCCTATGCGATATTTTGAATAATAGTCACCATTCAGAAGTAATCCCTGTCCATTAAAATGCTTTAGATTCGTAGTTACGATTTGCTATGGTTTCACTATGACTTCATAAGTATACGGATTTCCGTACTTTGGTGTTCCTGAAAGATGTAGTAGTAGTAGGCCTCCGTTGGTCAGGGATGACCATGGGTAGCTTCCCAGTTGTCTACTTGGCTGGAGCATCAGCGTCTGTGACTGTAGGAACCGATGCGGGAGTGACAGTCATTGTTGTAGAGGCTGCATTTGTGCTTTGTTTCTGGTCTGTCGGAGCTGTCATTTTGCTTTCTGCGAACACGCCTCTCCATGGCGACTTGTGTTAATTACACCTCTCTTGATCTGAGTCGTTGAGCCAGGGCTCCTATCCATTTGGTCCGGTTGACTACTACGCTCTCCCATGACTCCGTGTTGATGCCCACAACTTTAATATCGTCACGATACCATAGCTGTGGCCGCCCACTGGGTCTTATTCCAGAGAACAGCTCTCCATACAGGAGGTCTTTTGGAATGCGACCGTCTGGCATGCGGTGGACAAGGCCTAGCCAGCGGAGTCTGCACTGTTTAAGGAGTGTTAACATGGGAGGCAGGCCCGTGTGAGACAGGACCTCAGTGTTGGGCACCTTGTCTTGCCATGAGATTCCCAATGTACGTCGGATTCTTCTCACATGGAAGGTGTTCAGACGCCTCTCTTGTCTGGAGTAAGTGGTCCATGTCTCACTGCCGTATAGCAATGTACTGATGACACAGGCGTTGTACACTGCCATCTTTGTCTTCACTGTCAGCCTGGAGTTCGTCCAAACACTTGTGAGGCGCGCAAGGGTTGTGGCTGCCTTCCCAATTGTCTTGTCGAGCACTATGTCCAAGGAGAGGTTGCCAGTAATGTTAGAGCCAAAGTAGGTAAACTGATGGACCACATCCAGCTCATAGTCATTGATGGTGATGACCGGTGGTGTTGCGGTACTTTGACCCTTGTTTTTTTTGTTTTTGTTTTTCAAGCTAATGATCACCCCACAGTCTCTGCATGCCTGAGAGAAATGATCTATCAGTGTTTCAAGTTCACGCTGGGTGTGGGATGCTAATGCCGTATCATCAGCAAACAACATGTCTCTGATAGGACTTTTTGTAACTTAGTCTTGGCTCTGAGATGAGCGAGATTGAAAAGCCTGCCATCTGGAGGGAAATCTCTTCCCGTGATGTGCCAAATGCGTACTTCAGAAGTAGCGCGAAGAATATTCCGAAGAGAGTGGGAGTGAGGACACAATCCTGTTTAACGCCGCTACAGATGCTGAAGGCCTTCGATGTGTTGCCGTTGAACTGCACAGTACCCTGCATATTGTTATAGAAGGACTCAATCAAGCTCTGCAGCTTGGGTGGGTAGCCAATCTTGGACAGGATTCTGAAGAGACCCTCCCTACTAATGAGGTCGAACGCCTTGTTTAAATCGATGAAAGCGACGTACAGTGGACGTCCAAACAATTTCTCCGGCGGCCGTTATCCACGCTATGAGGTTGCCGGGGGTTGAAAAAGTCGAAGTCTCAAGCTGGGGGTACAAGATTAAACTATAAGGAACGAACTTCCACAACTTGGATGAGTTAAAACGATGCTTTATTTTGTTTAGAGTTAGTCTTTTGGCTGGGGCAGGCGATGTGACACTCAGCTCTAACTCTAATTAATGGAGATCAAATGCCGAACCGACCGACTCAAGACGAACGGAGTTTCTACTTCAAGCACACGCCCGGCTGAACTAACTAACTCAACTCAACTGAAAAAATAACTGATCGGCTCGGAAAAATCACCTGTATTTATTTAAAACAATCCGGAAGTGCCTAGACCACCGGGCGATAAGCATTGGCGACAGTAAGTCCAAACTTTCAAGGTACGTAAATTTACCTTCCTTTGATGTGTAAACGGGATGTCTGCACTAAGCCTCCAAGTATTTTCCAGGAATTTTTTAACTTTTCATCTTAATAAAGCTTCCTGTGAAGGCCGCCGGATGTTTTTATAGCCCTGACACTTTACTAGTAACCAGGCGTTTTTTTTATATTGCCTGGAGAAAGGGAAACTTCTATTATCTTTTCTTAATGTGTGGTCAAGATACAGTAAAGACAGTTTTTGACCTGATCACTCAAAAATCTATTTCCTAAACTTTATCTTTTATCACATCAAATCACTTAGTCAAATATTTATTGGAAGACTGGTAGGATTTAACAGTAATCTGATACCCTTTTCTCTTCCACAAATTTCCTTATAAAAGAAAAAGCGTTTATTTATTTTTTCCTCTTTTTCACTTTTGTTAAACAAAACATGTTTTTAAACTATTTTTCTATTCTTAACCATTTTCTCTTTTAATATATTATAATAAAATACATATTTTACAAATCCACCTTAATATACGCCTAGTTATCGTGTCGCATATGCGCGTAAGCAATATCCTCCAAAAGGATAATTGGAAGTTATTAATAATTGTTAATGTCCTTGAGTTCCGATTTGATTTAATCTTCTATGTGGATAGTACATTTTTGGGTACATGAGTGATGCGGTGACTACCTGCTTTTAGGACAATGTGTTATTTCTCTCTGAAATTACCAATTTGATTGAATTAGTCATGGTACGTTTCCTTCAGATCATCTGTGGATTCAATTGGAGCCAATTTTGTTTTGATGATACTACCGTGTAGTTTCCCGAGTTTCTGGGGAAAGGTAAACCTATTGGTCCTTGTTGGTCCTTTTGAAATTATGACGTAGAATTCCAACAGGTTCCATTCACCACTGTAGACATACTCTAGGCTTACAAATTTATGTTGAGGTATTCTTGAGCCATTGTATGTCGTAGGTACATCCATTTCATCGAGTGTTATACCAGGACGTTAGTGTCCTTTTGGATGGACATTCTCTGGAAAGATTTGTTGGAATATATGTAATAGAAAGATATTTCCTTCAGCTCTTATGTCGACTTTAGCTTTTAATTAATGAATGTATGGTTTGTTTGAAAGTGTGAACTCAAGGGTTAAAAATGCAACCTAGTAACATTTCCAGCGTGTTTTTTTAATTGGATTGGATGACATTTGTTTGTATTGTGCATACGACACATCTTTGCATTGATTCAATGCTTCACATCATGCATTTCCTGATAATTTTTTTTATTCCTGGCTTCAATTTTTGGTGCTTTTGTGTCATGTGTATTTGTTTTTGTTTTCTCATGCTTTTCTTGTGACCAATGCATACGCTAGCCTATAATTTAGTCGTCTCTATTGTACATTTTGCACCCACAGCAGATCATTTTCTTTTTCTGTCGGGTAAGACCTATCACATATTGTGCACTGACGTTTATCAGGATGTGACTAATAACACTAATTTCCTGAGTACCACAGTTTTGTATTTCAGCTTAGCTGCTTCATGTGTCTTAGTAAAGAATCATTGATCCTACAAACGCTTAAAGCTTCTTGAAGGGTGAATGTCTTACCTTTGACAGTAACTATTTGTGTAACTATGGATGTCTGGTTGCTGCAATAATTTGTTCAGTTGTGTGCAGTTCGGTTTCTTGTAATCGACATCTTGCTAAGAAATTATCAATGTTTTCAACATCGCTCTGAGTATATATTTTGTAGATACGACTATATAATCCTGAAATTTATTTGCGGGTCTCTGAACTTCTGTCAAATTATTGATGAATTGTCTTTGCTTCATTGTCAACCGTCCATGTGTGGTGGCGTACCGGGGCCGAGGCCTGCTGTCTCTTTTGTCAGGATCGATCCTTGTCTGAGAACAAATCGTCAGCCCACACTCGTTGGTCGTTGATGACGTTGACACAACAGCTTCACCGGCAATCTCTCTTATCTACGTTGTGATTGTTTTTATCTTAAGAGAGTTAAACTGAATTATCACTGGAGTATCTCAGCCAAGCTGAACCAAGTTGTTTACGCGCACACAATTTTGGAAATAAAACGGCACACAATTTTGGAAATAAAATGGATGACCCCTGAATAAATCATTAGATGGTATTTATGTGACACGGCGTACCGTCGGAGCATTCGTGGTCTGTTGTCTCTTTTGTCAAGATCGATTCTGGCCTGAGAACAAGCCGTCAGCTCACACTCATCGGTCGTTGATGGCGTTGACACAGCAGCTGGTTCTTGGGCTCACCTCTTTAACTGTAATCTTTCTTACCCACGTTGTGATTTTGATCTTAAGAGAGTTAAGTCGAATTCTTACTGGAGTATCTTCGCCAAGCTAAGCCAAGTTGGATACGCGCGCACAATTGTGGAAATAAAACGGCACACAATTTTGGAAATAAAATGGATGACCCCTGAATAAATCATTAGATGGTATTTATGTGACACGGCGTACCGTCGGAGCATTCGTGGTCTGTTGTCTCTTTTGTCAAGATCGATTCTGGCCTGAGAACAAGCCGTCAGCTCACACTCATCGGTCGTTGATGGCGTTGACACAGCAGCTGGTTCTTGGGCTCACCTCTTTAACTGTAATCTTTCTTACCCACGTTGTGATTTTGATCTTAAGAGAGTTAAGTCGAATTCTTACTGGAGTATCTTCGCCAAGCTAAGCCAAGTTGGATACGCGCGCACAATTGTGGAAATATTATCGGCAATAATTTTAGAAATAAAATGAATGATGCCTGCATAAACTGTAGATAGTCTTTATATACAAAAAATAAGAGAAACATAATTACAGTCGTCTTTTCCCAAACACTATTTCTATTAATTAGCAACGGAACGAAAGTTTTGACCAGTTTCTCTAAGTCGGGCCAGACTAGTTAATCAGGTAACTGGTAAATTCAAACACTATTGTTGTAATTTGTGAAAATATTCGTCAGCGTTCTTCTTATTATTATCATCATCATCATCAGTTTGGCATAAGGTTTTCGTCGGGGTCTTTCTCTTCCTCAGCAGATAACTTTGGTTGGCAATTTCAAACTTTGCAAAATCACTTCACCTCTGTTCGGAGCTCTACGGTTGGCGACAGCAGTGCAGTGACTCGAACTGACTTTGTCTCACTCTTTACAGGGATCTCACGTGAACAGTGGGTGTGGGTGATGGCGATAGCGACGGTTACTCGAACTCACGTCATTTCCGTGCGGCGCTGTGATTAACTTTAGCTCCTGTGGGCTCTCGTATTTATTCGTATCCCTTTTTACTAGTGTGGTTAGGACTCATTATCCTAACATACAACCAGCCTGTTTCACACATCCAATCATGGACTGTTCTCCCCTTCCGCTTGGGTGGATTTATTACATAACGCCAGTCTCTTTGTCGTCTTCTGTTTCTCACTCCCAGTCAGGGAAGATTTTCCCCCTCCGCATGGGCGGAGTTATTACATGACGTCAGCTTCTCTCAGGGAAATTCTAATTAGTTATTTTCCCTTATTTAATAATTGTTAGACCGAATTCCCATTCGGAGAAATACGAACAAAAATCCTGTTCTAAATCCCGGGAAAAATGAATTAAAAAAAAGCTTTTTCTTTAATCGTTTTCGTTTATGCAATGTTAGTTCTTTTTTATTTATTTCAATAAGATGACTTTAACCTTTGGCCCCCAACAGACCAGCTATGTTTATTTTTTTATCTATAAAAATTCTTAAGCAGTAAAAAATAAGCAAAAAAAGGGTTTGAATTGCAGGATGGCAGATATATCATAATTTCTATTAATAGAGTTGAATAATTAAAATTAATAATTGATTTAAAAGTGTAAACAAATAAATGTTATAATCGTCTATGTTGGTCTATTACACGAAATTTTGTAGTGTAAGATTTACAAAATATTTTTACATAGTGTTTGTAAAGAAAAAAAAACTAGGATTGACGGAACTGCCAAAATTATTTATATCTAGATATATTGTTGCAAATTTATATTAAAATTAAAAATATGTATTTTTTTCCTAATCTAAAGCGTGGACATGACATCGTAAAATTTGAAGTTTAAGTGTATCCGGAGCCTCTTCATTTTCTACATAAAGAGACTGGCCAGCAGATAAAGGCGGAATGTAATCAGGTGATTAACTACCTGGATAGAATATTAGTAAAGCTGCTAGGCTATATGGAGCACAAACTCGTTTCTGTCCGGATGGCGTTAGGTTCTAGGCCTAGAATGGCTGTACACTGGAAGTTTAACGTGTCCTCGCTGAACAGAGAAGACTTCTGGCTACAGCTGACTAGATTATCTTAACTGGAATTAGTGGGGTTGGTAGTTGGGAATAAATGGTCGGAGAATCTTAAGAATAATATAGCCAGCGACTCGCCTTAGATAAGGCTAAGAAGGTGAAGACATTTAAGGAAAGTCTAGCGGTGGCTAAAGGGACTTCTTAGAGTTAGACTTAAGCGAACAGACTTTGGAGTATTTGGCTAGCGAGCGCTATCACTCCCAGCAAGTTAAGAGCAGATTAACTAATATGACTTACGAAGACGTGAACATGGATGCAGAATTGCACCAGAAGCAAATGCGCCGAGGTTCCGATCGTTTCATTCGTCAGGTCGATACCTCGGGAAATCAAAGAGACATTGAATAGGGTCAACAGTGGCAACTCCTACGAATTGTACTTGAGTTTGTCACATATGCTTGTATCGATTTTGACAGTGGTATTCAACAGGGGCCCGTTCCCGATCGGATATCCAGGGGTGTAATCACGTTGTTGAAAAAGAACTAGCATAGTGGGAAGGAATTCTACGATTACAGGCCAACCTGTATTTTGATGTTGTTATAGTGTAAATAGATACCGACTCGGAATGAGAAATCAGAGAGCTGTTCGAATCCCATCCACTTACACGCAAATATCCTTCACAAAGGTATGAATCCATCTGCTCATCTGTTAAATAGCAGGACAGAATCGGGTTCTGTAGCTTTGGTTGGCAAACAGCCTATCGCAGAAAAAAACAGCAATAAAATTTCAACGGCATAAAATTTTTCTTTCAGTCGTAAATATTTAACGTTGAGTTGACCGATGCGTTCTCAGTTTCCTTAGCTGAAAAAATCACACATGCTATTTACGTTTAGTGATTAACACACTTAGTAATTAACCGTTGCTTTTTGGTTTGTGACTATTTAGTTAATCAAGTAAAGTATCCCAAGGGCAAATTGTCTGGATTATTTTTAATTGTTGATTTCGTAAGGTCGCCAGAGAAAGAAGATAAATGTCACAGTTAAGGAGGCAAAGAAAAAGAGTTTATTGACAGTACGTCGTTTTAGTATGGTGAGTGTTAAGAGTGAAAAAGTGTAAACATAAGAGTAAGCTTATAAAATTAACATGAGAATAATATCTCATATTGATGCGCGGTCTGAAATATGCGGAGTAAGTGACTGATGAACTCTGCTAAATACAAAGAGTTCAAGATTTTAGCCAAGATCTTAATGAAGAGTTTGCAGTCACTTATCGACATTCTATTAATAACGGGGTAGACTTGTGCTGTGAACGTCCGAACAATTCAGAGCAACTGATCCGACGAAGAAGCCGCGCTAATCAATTTTAATTAGTCAAATGCATTCGACATGGTCGACCATCAGTACCTGGAAGTTGTCCTGCAGGCTGCTGGATTCCAAACCAACTCCTGCAAGTGGTTTAGCCTGCAGTATTACTTTCCAAGTGCAGTGGTACCGTTTAACGGAAAACGTAGAGTTATTTTGCGCTGTCATGGACGATTTATCAGGATTGTTCGCTGTCGCCCCTATTTTACGCTTTGGCAACGGGGCCTTTACTGTGCTGGCTAAGGGACAGGGTGTACAGTTTGGTTCTACGCGGAATTGATCTTCCGTGTGATGCTCGATGGCGTATCCATTTTCGTATCGTGCAGCAGTGTTATTGATGTGGTGAAGAAAGCGGTTGAACGGTACGAGAGGGCCAAGATTAACAGCAAGAAGTCTTCCGGTCCGTTAGTTAGATTGATGGTCCCGTCTGCATACTTGGAGTGTACTTCGGCCTGGTTCTTCAGTTGGAGAAAAATTGATCGATGTTACAGGCAAAAAGTAGAAACGCCTTCCGAATTTGGCTCTGAAGGCGATTGCCTGTGAAAAGAAAGAAAGAAAGAAAGAAAGAAAGAAAGAAAGAAATGGAAAGAGTCTACTCACTGAATGATAATTGTACAAAATCTGCCGTGAAGGGAGTCGGAGTTAAAGGGCGGATTGATTCCTCTGACAACTCTCAAAAGGAGGCTAGACAACTCCAGATTTGGAAAACCACTTGAGTAAATATATTTTGAGAATATAGAATTTTAGGAAAAGGTTGATGCTAAGGGTAGAAGATACTACTAACACAAACTAAAGACTCCAAAGGGGATCCCCGTATAATTTGATTTTAAATGGGAATAGTTAAAACTGTTGTATATAACAAATCATTTTTACATTTTTAACCAGAGTTATTTCTTTTCCAAATGACTCTTTTTTTTGCCTTGTTTTTTTTTTTTAAATTAATTCTCAGCTATTGGACTAATCTTCAATTTGCTTCATTAGTGATCTTCTCACCCTATGAGATAAAAAAACAACGGGGCAGAGGAGTGATGGTCGTTAACAGACAAACGTCAACTAAGTCGAGTGGAACCGTGCCGCCATCACGATAGTAGCAACAAAATGAGCGACGTTTTAACGAGTGAGAAGTCAGCTAAATAGTAACTTGGTCTGAAAGAACTTGAAGACGAAGTGAGTTATATTCATACATTATTGTTTTGCTCTAGGAACGACACCGGCGGGGTTATAATTTGTTGCCCTTGGGTGTTATATTAGCAACGTAGTAGAATGAAAAATAACAACTAACAAAGAGCGGAAGAACTCTTGAGACAAAGGTCAGCTAATTAGAAGTGGCATCCATATAAAATAACCGTGGAGGAAGCAACTTCATTATCAATCCCAATAAAATTCACGTTTTTGACAATCAAATCATGAAAGATAACGGCCTGAACGGGGTTAAGTCTATTCGAATTAACTCTTCACCCGATAAGGAAGTGTATATGCAATGAGTATCACATGGCAGTCATCACGCGACAGTTAGCAATAGCAGTGCTGCAGAGGGAGTTAAACACCTTCGAACTGATACCTTGCCTGGTAAGGGAAGACGTGAGCGATAGGTATTACTAGACCATCATCCAGCGACTGTTTGCATCAAGCAAAAAAATAAAATGCAGTAGAAATCGAAAACTTTTACTGCACCATAGACAATGTTAATGCTCAATGGAAATCGCAACAAATTACAACCATCCTGGGAGATATGAATGCTAAAGTTGGCAAGGAGATAGTGAAATAGTTTGCAAATTCAGATTAGAAACTTGTAATGTACGTGGAGAAAAATAAATCCGGTATTGCACGGCGATTTCAAGACTACCGAGACTTATATGGACATGGAGAAGCCCAGAAAGAGAAACAAAAAACCAAATCCACTATATAAGTATCAATAAAAGACTCAAGAATGCAGTCATACACTATAAAATATACCCAAGTTCCGACAGTAAATGGGACTTCCTTCCCGTGATATGTAAAATTAGAGGGAAACTACAGAAAGGGAAGTCGGTTAAAGCTGCACCCAAACTCCAATAATACAGAGTAATAAATAAACCGAATGAAAAGCAGAAATATAGGACAATGTTAAAAGCAGATACAATAGCTAAAATGAGAATGGGACCTCGAAGTGGGAACACATCAAAAGAAGCTTTTGTGACATCAGCAATCGAGATTACCCCGAAGAAAAATAGACAAAGAAAAAAATGGATGACATGAAATTCTCAACATGATGAAAAGGAGGCAAAAACAAATCCAAGGCACGACACAGAATATGGGACTCTGTACATAGAAATTAGAAATAAATACAGGAGGATAAAATGGAATAGCTCAATGGAAAATGTGCAGAAATACAAAAAATGAGTATCGGAGATAAATCACGTGTTGTATTCATATACATATCCTCACCATATAAATAGCAGTTGATAGAGCCGGTGGTTAAAACTAATCCTGACTTTAAAGACTAAACTACGAGAGACATAGTAGTGAATACTTCTAGCTATTCATATCTTACGACATTCTATATATATATATATATATATATATATATATATATATATATATTCGTGTACAATTCTTTGTACAATAAAGACGGAAGCTGATGATGGTTAGCCTGAAATAGGCCTATATTTCCGATTTACCATGAAATAACGTGTCTGCCTTAATTTTTCTTATATATATATAAGTATGGGTGGAATAATATTCCTTGTTCAAAGAAACACTATTTTTAAAAAAGTGCTCAATACAAAGTAGAGCTAATAATATTTATTCAGAAATTATAACATGGATATGTTATAATATCACTACAAAAGTAGCTATTTTGTTTTGACACTTCTTGTGTCTTGTCAAGTGATGTGGTTATTTTAAATTGAATGATTTTAAAAGGTTAAAAATAAGCAAGACCCCTTTAATCAGGGAGGCATTATTGTATGTACAATGTGGACCAATCAGAGTAAAGCAACTTCTAATTTGGAGAATATGTGGGCAGACTAAAATTAATCTAGGTGGGCATTGGTATTAAAATTTGATTAAATTTAGATCAGCAATTACTGGTTAACTATTATATCTACTTTATTTTTGTTGCTAAATTTTATATATATATATATATATATATATATATATATATATATATATATATAGTTTAACAATTTAGTAGGTTTAGAAAGGTATTCATATTTTAAACGAGGATGAGAAAGAATGCATACATAAATAAACCTACAAACATTCACACATGGAAAAATAGACGAATATATTCACAAACACTAGCAAACAGAGACATATACAGATTAATACACCCACGCATATATACATACACAAATTACAAAATTTAGCCTTTATCGATTTGTCAGTTTGTCCGTTAACTTTTAAACAGACTAAATTGCTACATATTGGATACAGTCAAGGCAAATTCATAACGCTACCGGCCTTGGATGAATTGGGTCGGGATAGACACAATTATATTTCAATGTATGAACATATAAACAGAATTAAATATATACTTACGCAAAAACACAATCTAAAGTTAAATGTGTATGCATGTGCAAAACGTCATACATATACATATATATGCTAAGCTCCATATCGTTCATATGAAGTTATGACTGTGGGCCCTAGTTATTTAGCTCGCACAACAACTAATAACCATGATACTCAAGGCCCACTTCCCACATAGTTTCTTAACAATTTATAAATCCCCGGCCCCGCGAAAACCAAAATCGGGTAAAGCACCACATAACCATACAACCCGCCGACCAATATCAGGTCGAACGGCTGGCAAAAGTAGTATAACACATGGCGAACAAAGCACCCAGTAAAGATCAACCAGAATTCCCAACCCGAATAAAAATACCCATCAAAAAGGCAGTTAAGGATATTTTCCTTAATTTTTCAATATTACAACCCGGATTTTAATGTAAATGCTGAACTATACTTACAATGAACTGTGAGCTCATTCCTCTAGTTTAACAGTTTAACCTTATCTCTAAATTTGATAATTTCTAATTTTTCGTTGAGACAAAGGTAGCAAGATGCACGGAGGGAGTTACAAGTTCGGGCCTTTGTAAGGATTTTCCATTTAACAGTGGGTGTTTTGTCTTTTTCCTTTAAAGACCAATAGTATTTAGATAATGAAGTACTGTATTTGTAAGAATTATTATTGAAAGACAATGTGTGTTGATACCAGCGAGTTTTGAACGGGTTTTTAGTAGAACCTATATAAAATTTTATAGTATTAAGATTTTCAATTGTGGAGACGGTACAAAGATAAACTATGGAGCTGTTATTATGACAGTTATTATGCAAAGGGCAATCTTTAGAATTTTTACAATTACAATCGCTGGTATTAGTTCTTTTGTCCCTGGCACGATCTCTTTGAGCATTGTAATTGAGAATGTTTTTAGTACCATAATACTTGTTGAGGACTTTGTTGTTATGTTTTTTAATAATTTTTTCTAGATTATCCGTGCAACTGTAGCTTAATTTGAGTGTATTATTATTAAATATTTTGCTAAGAGGATTAGTTTTTGGAAAGTGTTTGCTGGTTAAGTTTAAGAATTTATGCCCTAATTTAGTTTTAACCATCAAATTGTAGGGAGGGGTAAACCATATGATTTTTCTAGATCTTTTCTTCTTGCTATTATCATAGTAGGGTTTCTGAATTTGATATCAGCAGCCTTATAACAGCTGTTTCTAAGTGCAGAATTATAAAATTTACTATGCTTGTCAAAAATTACTTTACTAGACGAGTTGTTACTGAGTCTAGATTCAATAGAAGATGGTATATGTTTAATGACTGATGGGGGATGGTTAGAATTAGGATGTATGTATATTGGATTGGAATTAGCCTTCATGTAAGGTTGGAAAGAATTATTATTAAGGTCCAGAGTAACATCTAAAAGTCTACTTGTTTAATGTTGGTGGTAATTTCTACTTTAAGCCCTAAACTCTTTAATTATCTGTGTATTATCTTCCTAATACTATCTACTCTAATTTTAGTGGAATCTCTAACAATCAGTAAACCATCATCTCTATATAGACCTATACTATCAGTATTTATATCCTCATAAGCGCTTAAATTGTAGAGAATGAATAATCCCACAAATTCAGAGGCTTCAGCAATATCAAAATATTCATCAAAGGTTTTCTTAGTCCATTGTTCATCATTATAAATCAGAACAGAACTTCTACATTTTAGTATAATATCTATTTCGCTATTTAAAATATCAGAGTACTCCTTAGCGAATTCCAAAACCAAGGTAAATAGGTCCTTAGAAATGGATGGATAAAATTCCATAATGTCAAATTGGATAAAGGTACAATTACTTTTATTCTGGATGTTCTTAAACCAGTTGATGACATCTGTGGTATTAATCCATTGCATGAGTCCGATGGTGCATTTAATAGATCAGTTGATCATTTCCAAAATGGCCTTGCTAATTTTGCCAACTTCTGTTCTGGTAGGATTAATCAGACGTGTAGATGGTTTTGCTCTAAAGTCTGGTTTATGGTCCTTTAATAAAACATATGCTTCTTTTGTTTGTAACTTACTACCACGGTCACTAATGCATAATTTGTCCGTAATTAATTTGCCAACTTGGTTAATGTTATTAACCAGACTGAAATTTGTAGTATCTATTTTCCTATAGCTTTTGGTTGAGGTGTTTTTAACTAGGTTGTCGTAAGCCTTGGGGCATACTTTATAAAAGTTTGCGGTCTTATCCGATTTAACGTAGATATCATTGGATTTATTTCTGTCCTTAACAATATTATCCAAATGTTTTTGGAAGGAATTCTTTCTCTTATAAAAGGTTAATCCATTAATGATTTCCATCAGGTCGTTTTAGAATCCAGAAAGCCCTTCAATAATTGGTGCCGTTTTCAAGCTTTTAAAGCCGAATTGTTCTTAATAATGTACCTGGTCCTTTTCGAGAAGAAAGAAATGAGCTTTCCATCTCATTCTTCTGATGTGGTCTTCGGTTCGTAGAAACAGCCTGGCGAAATATTCCCGTTTGCTTGTCGTGGGAATGTTTTTTAAAGATATTTCGAAATTTATCTTTTCCATTATATAAAAATAGAGTAGATAGTGCTCAACTATAGAAGGAGCTGATATCGAAGTATGGGCGGAATAATATTCCTTGTCCAGAGAAGTACTATTTTTAAAAAAGTGCTCAATACATAGTGGGCTATGTCGTGTATTCACGTGATAATCGATGTCGGATTACATACTTCATGTTTATTTAGGTTGGCGTTCGGTGTTGGGTTCTGCGCTTGCAAAGTGTTATTGTGTCGATATGTGCCGGATTATGTACCTGGGGAAGAATTTGTTGGGGCTTCCGAATCGAGTGAGGATACCCATCAGATATAGGCAAATTAATGTCTAAATATTAGTGTATGTATATATATATATGTGTGTGTGTGTGTGTGTGTGTGTGTGTGTGTGTGTGTATGTGCATATGTATGTATATATATTTGTGCATATGTGTGTGTATGTCTTACATGTATGTATGTATACTTTTATATGGGTGTTTGTGTATATATGTGTGTGTGCGTATGTATGTATATGTGTGTATATGTGTGTATATTCATACTTGTATGTATGTATGTATGTTCAGATGTCCATGTATGCACATCTATATCTCTCTATATGTTTGCGTATGTGTGTATATGTATGTGTATATGTATGTATACATATATTTATATACGTATGTATTTGTATGTGAGTATATATGTGTATGTGTGTGCATATATGTATATTTGTATATTTGTGTATATATATATATGTGTGTGTGTGTGTGTGTGTGTGTGTGTGTGTGTGCGCGCGCGCAGGTGTATATGTATTTATGTATGTACGTATGTATGTGTATAGATAGATAGATAGATAGATAGATAGATAGATAGATAGATAGATAGATAGATAGATAGATAGATGTTTTCTTGGGTTTCACGCTTTTTTGATTGTCTAACAAACTGTTTAAATTTTTTATTTAAAATACTGGCTATATTCAGAGATGCGTATATTGATGAATTTTTGTGAAGGTGGAAGGAATATTTTTGTCGTGACGCCTTTTATACAAACACAGACATAAATTAAATAAATTTTTTTAGTAATTTGTGTATGTATATATGCGTGGGTGTATTAATCTGTATATGTCTCTGTTTGCTAGTGTTTGTGAATATATTCGTCTATTTTTCCATGTGTGAATGTTTGTAGGTTTATTTATGTATGCATTCTTTCTCATCCTCGTTTAAAATATGAATAACTTTCTAAACCTACTAAATTGTTAAACTATATATATATATATATATATATATATATATATATATATATATAATTTCGCAACAAAAATAAAGTAGATATAATAGTTAACTAGTAATTGCTGATCTCAATTTAATCAAATTTTAATACCAATGCCCACCAAGATTAATTTTAGTCTGCCCACATATTCTCCAAATTAGAAGTTGTAACATATCCATGTTATAATTTCTCAATATATATATATATATATATATATATATATATATATATATATATATATATTTCAAACATACGCACCATAGTTTGCTTCGAATATCAACATGGACACGGTACTAGAATCTAAAATCATCAAACTAGATAATAAGACCCTCGAACCTTTTCAAACTTCAAGCATGATGAGGGTTAGTTGGATATTTTTATAAACTAAAACATTCTAAAGAGAGATTTTGTTAAAAAAAACTTGTGTAATAAATGCCAAGTAAGTATTTTCAACCAGAATTTAACAGGCTGGAGAAAACTTGGATCAATATCTTCAAGCATTCCACCTTCTACTGAAGGACTGTAAATTCAAAAATGTTACCACCCAAGTTTACAAAGAGGAAGCTATTAGAGATGCTTTTATCTTTAAGTTATCCGCACCTCCAATTCGACAGAGATTTATTAAAAACAAAATGCTCACCCTTACAGCTGGAAATCAATTGTGATGTATGGAAAGGGCTATCCTAAATTCCGAAGCCTATTTTGCTGATACCGAAACAAGTTATCAAGTTGTGTCAGTATCGGAACACCGGACTAACGCTTTCAATTCTCAGCAAGAGGAAAATAAAAAAAAGAGTGGGACTCTTGGATATCCGCTGCTAGCAAATCTATTTTAAAAGAAAGATGCTTTTTCTGCAAGTCACAAGGTATCATAGAAGTAAATATTCGACTCGAGGTATGAGTTGCTACTATTGTCATATATAAGGTCATTTCGCTAAAGATTATCGTTTGAAAGCTTGCAAACGGTGTTTTTTTTTCTGCAGAGACACTTGTCACCCTCGAAGTAAGTGTCGAGCTCGAAGAATGAGTTGATACATGGTTTCGAAAGCCACGGTAAAATGCTTCGTAAACTAAAAAAAAAAGGTTAGTGCGGTAATTTAGATAGCTCAGTCTATATGATTCTCGGACAAAACTTTAAAGGCCTGCAGAAGAAATAGAAATTTTACATGTGGACAACAGTTCACAAATATAACTAGCGGACTAGCTAGAATGAGGATCTCAGTTCCTCCTCTGTTTGAAAATATGTCGTTTGACTGTACATCTGTCAAAATCTCGAAGATACTTTAGAAAACAGGAGGTATTTATAAGGAAAGAAATAAGAAGTCTGTTGGATTCATATAACATTGTGGCCAGTAGATATCCGTGGAAAGCGCAAGTAGTGGTAACGAAAATAAGGTTACTCATTGATTATTCACAAGCGAAAAACATTTTACCTAAAAAGATGCCTATCCTATAACTACGACGACAATGATGGTCTCGGAAATAGTGAACTATAGTATAAATTTATAGAGTAATGTAAACTAAACATAAAAATCTCAGTATAGTCTACCTCCAGAAGATATGTTCCTTCGTTGTTGGGGATTCATGTTCATATGAAAGTGCTTTTTACAGCATGAGAGAGAGAGAGAGAGAGAGAGAGAGAGAGAGAGAGAGAGAGAGAGAGAGAGAGAGAGAGAGAGAGAATAAAAAATAATTAAGAAAATACAATCCAACCTTCTTCAGAGCCCACAAATTACTTGATGCTACTATATCTATTTGTTGTAAGAGGTAATACAGTCTTTATGATCCTCCTTCCCTTGGGTTCTGCTTAGAAACAGTGTACGTGTCTACTAGCGTAGTGGGAGAGAGAATTTTCCGCGTCTTCACTCCAACGCGTTCCGAGCGGGTCTGTTCTTCTGACTTGTTTTTCAAATCCGTTGCCTTTTTGCTGAAACCGTTTCAATATGACGTGGGGTGGTAAGTGATCGGGATGTTTCTTCATAAAAGTCTTATGTCATTTCGTGTCTTCTTCTTCTATGTGCCCTGTCTTTTCAGGACATAGGAGATCATGGCTTTCCACGTATCCCTATCCCTGGTGGCTCTTAGTACGTTTTCCCTTTTTACACCACGCAACCCTTGTTCTGTCATCCACCTACCCCGGCCCTTCAAATATGTTATCCGCTGCCTTCCCCTGTCTCTTTTCTCTCTATCTGGCCCTGTCAGTATCAGGCTTCCCAAGCCCTCCTTCCTCATTGAATGTCCCAGGAACTTCAGTTGTCTCTTCCTGATGCTCACTATTAATTTTCTTTTTGTTGCCATTCTTTCCAACACCTCATCATTGCTTACATGCTCCGTCCATGATATCCGCAGCATCCTTCTGCAGAACCACCTTTTTGATTCTTCAAGTTTTTCCTTCATCTTCGATGATATAGTCCAACATTCACTGCAATATTGAAGAACTGACATCACATAGCAATTTAGCACTCTCTTCTTTGTTTCTATTGAAAATTTCCTGTGTACTTTACTCAGCTTCTGGAACGCGCCCTTCGCCATGAAAATTCGTCTTCGGATCTTTGTGTCGCACTTTCCATCTCCTTTTAGAACACTTCCTAGGTATTTAAATTTTTGTACTTGCTTGATTCTAGTACCCCACACCCGTATTTGGCATTTTGCAGTCGAACAGATCTGGTGAAAAGACACATCCTAGTTTTACGCCCCTTTCTATCTTTGTAAATCTGCTGAAATCGTTACCTGTCCGTATGCAGGTAGTTTGCTGCCAGTAGAGATTCTTAATTACTCTGATGTCTTTCCCAAAAATGTTGAAGATGCTGAGCATCTCCATCAATTCTTTGTGGCGTATTTTGCCGAATGCCTTCAATCAATAAAACATCATGGATGCATCAATAAAGATAGCATGGCTTCAATCAATAAAGACATCATGGATGCACCCACGATTCAAGCACTGGCACTTGCTTGACTATGTCATTGTCAGGCAAAGAGACAAGCGCGACGTTAGAGTTACAAAGAGCATGTGTGGTGCCGAGTGCTGGACTGACCACAGACTGGTTATCACCAAGATGAACATCCATATTAGCTCCCAGAGGAGATCATAGCGCTTCAAAGTAACAAAGCGCCTGAATGTCTTAAGGCTCAGCAACAATTCTGACAGGAAAACAACTGGCAAAGGAGCTGGCGGCAAAGCTTCCTCCGCCCTGCATAGACTCTTCTGCAGGTGTGGAGACTGAATGGGGTTGCCTACGTGACTCCATCTACACTGCTGCATTAACTGTGGTGGGTTACACTCCCTGCAAGCAATAGGAATGGTTTGATGAAAACAACAGCCTCATTCCGTCTCTGTTAGAGGAAAGACAGATGCCTTCCGTACAGCCAGAAGACTTGTCTAGTCAGAACTTCGTAAAATACAAGATGACTGGTACAGAAAGAAAGCCGATGCCATACAGAGATTTGCGGAGAGGAAAGATATGAAGAACTTATAGTGCCCTCAAAGCGGTCTACGGTCCTGTCTCATCCGGTTCCCTCCTCGTCATGAACGAGGATGGTAACACACTGATTTCTGACAGAGGGGCGATATGCCAACGCTGAATAGAACACTTTGACAGAGTCCTAAACCGGCCCTCAATCATCAATGAGGAGGCTATCGCTCGGCTCCCACAGGTCCCTGTTGGCAGATCGCTTAAAGACCCACCAACAGAGGATGAAGTTTTAAGGGCTATTGAACAGATGTCCTGTGGAAAGGCACCTGGAGCCTGACAAACTTGTTCACAATAATATGGGCCAAAATAAAAACTGCCCCAAGAATTTAAAGATGCCTCAATTATCCATCTGTACAAGCAGAAGGAGGACAGAAATTCCCGTGACAACCATCGTGGCATTTCCCTGCTCTCAAAAGCTGCGAAGATGCTAGCCCGTGTCCTGCTGAACCGTCTTAATACACATCTAGAAAGAGACCTACTCCCTGAGAGCCAATGTGGTTTCCGTGCGGGCCGGGGCACAGCTGACATGATCTTTGCAGCTCAGCAACTACAGAAAAGGTGCCAGAAACAGAATGTAAATTTGTATATCACCATCGTAGATCTCACAAAAGCATTTGATACAGTTTGCTGTAATAGATTGTGGAAGATCATGGCAAAGTTTGAGTGCCTACTCATATTCATTGCAGTGATCAGAGAGTTTGACGACGGCATGAATGCCAGGAAGCAGGACGATGGTGAGTACTTCCAACCTTTCCCTGTAACAAATGGAGTAAAACGGGGTTGTGTGCTGGCCCCCACTCTGTTCAGTATAGTCTTCTCTGCAATGATCAAGGATGCTTTCCGGGATGGAGATGTGGGTATGAAGTTCCATAACCGCACTGACTGCGGAGGCTGCAAGCAAACATAAAGGTGAAAACAGATATTGCTCGTGACTTCCTGTTTGCTGACGACTGTGCACTAAACGCCAGATCCCAATTGGATATGCAAAGAAGCATGAATCTCTTTGCCACAGCTGGCAAGGATATTGGCCTCACCATATCCACTAGAAAAACTGAGGTCCTGCACCAACTAGCACCTACAGTCTCTTACATAGAACACAACATCTTTATAAATGGACAGAGGTTGGCAACTTCACACAAGTTTGTGTATCTTGGCAGCACACTATCACGCTGCACAAACATCGATGAAAAGGTCACCTACAGGATAACAAAAGCTAGCGCAGCATAAGGCAAACTGAGAGATAGATAGATAGATAGATAGAGAGAGAGAGAGAGAGAGAGAGAGAGAGAGAGAGAGAGAGAGAGAGGCGGCGCCGTGGACTGAGTAGAGACACAAAGCTTCAAGTGTATAGAGCTGTAGTCCTTCCATCCCTGCTCTGTGCTTATGAAACATGGACAGTCTGGTACTATACCAGGCATGCGAAACAACTAAATGCCTCCCATATGAAGTGTCTGCGTGCCCTCCTCAATATTAAATAGCGCCAACAAATTCCAGACTCAGAAGTGCTGAAATGTGCTAAGTGTGACAGCATTCACGCCATGCTTCTGCGCTCTCAACTTCGATGGGCTGGTCATACACACCGCATGGAGGACAGCCAACTACCGAAGAGGCTCTCCACAGGGAAACGTTCGCTTAGGCGGCCAATTTGAGGTACAAAGACAGCTTAAAGGAGGCCCTCAAGTGCTGTGACATCCCATACTCCTACTATGAATCCATTGCTAAAGATAGGGCTGCCTGGAGATCCCAAGTGAAATCTGGAGTTGCAAAATTTGAAGAGGGTCGCATCGGGGCCCTCAAAGAGAGACGACAGAAAAGGAAGAAGCACAAAAGCTCCATTCACCAGCTTGCGTCTGCCCCCTGTATCTCCTGCTCCTACTGCAACAAGCTCTTCCGTGCAAAGATTGGCCTTATCAGCCACCTCCGCACCCACCCAAATCCTTAGTGACCACGAGTCATGGTCATCTTCACCTGCGAAGGATGAACATCATCATCATAGTCGTTGACTCAATCTATCTAGGTTAGCAGCACAAATGGCAGTAGAAACGAAAGTTGATCGGGCGATTAAATCCCGTGTTATTAGGGACGTAGCCATAGCTAGGGCGGAGCAGGCTTCTTTACTTAACAAGAAGAATCAAGCTCTCTTAGGGTTAAGGTAAAAAGAAGGTCTCCTGAGGCAACGAATATAGCCGCTGAATTGCGTACAGAAGAAAGAAGTGCTACCAAAAGGTATATCGAGTGCACCCCATTGCCGGATAAGCAAACCGTAACTACAAACGTGGGCATAGTTACGTAGTTACTTTGAGAAAATTTTCACCAGGGAGCTTGGTAAGTTCGACTCTTATTTAACTGACTTTCCCCGCCTCAAGGCGGCTGGGTGCTAGGATCCCGTGACTAAGTCTAAGATCTGGGATGCACTGAAAATGATTGGCCGGGACAAAACTACGGGATTAGATGGTATTCTTTACGAACTGTACTTGAGGCAGTCGCTGATTTACAACAACTGGATGAAGCAGGGGTCTATACCCCAACGCTTCATCAGCGGTGTGATGAAGTTACTGTGCAAAAAACAAGGTCAGGGGGAATGGGGCAATCAACTTCAGGCCTTTGGCGATGTGAAATAAAAAGTTAAAGATTTTAGCCAAGATCTTTGCCAGCCGTTTGCAGGTTGTCCTCGATAGTCTATTTGCCCCGAACAAACTTCTACTGTGAAAGAAAGGACTATTCAGGACAACCTTCATTTGGTACGCTTGATCGTCGAGGAAGTCGACACTGAAGCCAAGGCATTCGATAGGGTTGACCATCGTTTTCTAGAGTCTGTCATTTCGGCAGCCAGTTTTGGGCCGTATATTGCCACTTGGGTCCGACTTTTGTATGTGTCCCCAGTGCGCTGGTGGAAGTGAATAGGGTACGCTTAGAGCCTTTCCTATTGACTCGCTCTATTTTTCCAAGTTGTTCGCTTTCATCTCTGCTTTTAAGTTCATGCGTTGGAACCTTTCCTTAGTAAATTGAAGGCGAATCCGGTCCCACGCTTAATCTCCTTACCTGGTGCTACTATCTGGGCTAGCTATTCAGCTTATGCTGACGACGTTTCTGCTCTTATGTCGAGCAGAGCCAAGATTGATGAAGTTGGCAAAGAAATCAGAGGGTACGAGATAATGACAGGGGCCAAGATTAACCGCGATGTCTGTTGGCTTGCGGTTGGACGTGTGGAAGGGTGTTTCTCTTCCCGAGCGTGAATTCCGGTTAGCACTCAAGTACCTTTACGAGAGACGGATGGCCTCGCCAACGCCCACGCGTTATCTCATCAGGCATTATATTGAAAGTACTGGTGAAGTGATCTGATCGACGAACTCGTTCTAACGAAGCAGGAGATTCGCTCTATATGGCCTTAGGCGCCCTAGATGAAATGCCTCACTAATAGGCATCACTCACCTGGCTGGTGGTGCAAAAAGCATTCTGGGTCGACAAGAAGCTTTCTTCAGCGGGTTTGGGTAGTTCGCCCAACTGCGTCCGCTGCGGTGAGTCTGTCTCAGGCCTTCTTCAACTGCAAGATCGTAGTCCCGTTGTGCATGAGGCTTGAAGACTTCATGGTTCGCATGGTGCGCAAAAAACTTTTTGTCATTCAGGTCGCTACAGTCCGTAGCTATGTGGTGCTGTCGTTAATGCTGAGCATTATGTGTTCGTATTCTTATGCGAGTCGTGATATGGATGACGTGATAGAAGAAATTCTATAGGGCCGAGAGGATTTCTTCTTCCCAACTGATCTTGTTCTTTAAGCATCAGCTTAAAGTCAAGATCAACATGGAAAAGCGATGACTCCTTCTATCAGATTTTGGCAAAAAAATGGGTGAGTCTTTAGTGCATCTGTCGAATGAAAGAAGCTGACTTTGTGGCGTTTTGATGCCGGTTAAGCCTTAAGATATTGGGTATTAAATATTGTCAACCCCACCCGAATGTATTTTTAGTTTAGGTCTGTTTTCGTTTCGCCATGTCTTTTCGTTTCTCCATGTCTAAACTTAGATAGGGTATGTATGGTCATTAGCCCCAATTTTGTTTTTTGTCCCCACTTTCTTTAGTTTAATTCTCAACCCCCTTCCCCGTTAGGTGACTAGAAATGTTAGTTCCCTGGTGGAAGCGGGGCATTTTTCGTTTTCACGTGTGTTTATTTCGTATTTATAAGTACGGGACTAGTTAGATTTTTACAGAGTCTTTAAGATATTATGGTGTTTGTAGTAAGAATGTGATGTTTTGGTGTAAGAGATATTGTATAGTCTGCTTAGATCAGTGAATAAGGCTAGCTAAGTTAATTTAAGACAGATGAATGCCAACCTTCCCCAATTTCCATTTTCGACATTGTGTCACATTTTTTGTATTTTATACAAAAATAATTTTTTTACTGTCTAGCAGTTGTATACTAGCAGTGGGTATTTCCTTCACGCAGCTTGCGAGTTTTGTATTTGATGTTATAAATATTACTACTTATTTCCAACCTCAGTTTGGGTTATTATTCATGCAGTAACCTTTTAGGTTACAACACTTTCCATAGTTAAAAAAATGTGCAATTTAACATAAAATATAAAAATTATTTAAAAGATCTTACTTCTAAATGATTTGTAGTGAGCTTTCAATTTTCGATTTGTAAATATAGACTTTACTCAATAAATTAATAACTGAAGGTGTAGGAATAAAACAAGCTATCCAACCCCGGTTACAAGTTATTCTACTTGGATTATTCCAACATAAATGCATTAGCCAATCAGTGCTCTAGATTGCAATTTAAGCAATCCCATTGGTTCAGACTCGATTTTGCGCCAAAAATCTTAAGGCCCATTTTGAGCCGATTTCGAATCTCTGAAAGGTAAGCTGTCCCTTTGGGACCCATGCTTTAATGATCCCCAGTTGTCACTCGAACCCACGCCGGTCAAATACATACGATTTGACCCCGCACTTCTCATATTCGCGCGCTTACTTTCTTCACAATATTTCATTCTACGTGCTACGGGTTCTTGGGTCACTCACAGTTATTCACAGTCACTCACATTCATACATACACACGTATAATATACCTTTCTATTTCAGCCAGAGACTTTCATCGTTTGTTTCAAGAAACTTCGAACTTATTCTAGTTCATTATTACTCTTACAAACAATATTTGAAACCGATATCCTCATCTGTAGAAAAGTAAATGTTCAGATTTTTCCATACATAACCTGTTACTCATAACATTAATACTGAACATTCTTAAATTGAAGATTGTGATAATTTATTGTTTCACCGGATTTGACTGAAGATATGAATATTCTGTTCAAATAATAACAATACTTTGCATTCTGCAAGTTACCAACATTTCCTTGTTGCACTTTGATTGACTATACTTTCCAAATTTCGTATTTCATTTTTCATCAGATACTAATTTGTCCTGAACTTTATTCAATATCGAATAATTCGATGAGAACTTCATGAACATTTTTCGTCTCATCTAACATTCACATTTTGTAATACAAAACATTTTGTAATACAAAACATTTTGTAATACAAAACATCAATAAGGTTCACAATGATATGATACAAAATTTGTATCATATCATTGTGAATGTGAACCTTATTGATTAATGTTTATTCATATAAATATTCTATTGTTGTTTAATTTAATATTCAACAAGTCTTCGTTTTATTTCACAAATTGCCTTTGTTGTTTACTTGCGAACAAATTTAGATTTTATGTAGTGGAGGAAAAGTTTGGAATGAACACCAGCCTTAAAAAACCCTTAAACCTAACATACATCAAACCGACAACCAAACAGCCACTTCCACCACAAAGGCATCAAGTAACTGGAAGAAATTTAAAAGATGTTTGAAACTTTATAAATCATCATAATTAGAAAAATTAAAACACTTCTTATAAAAATTTATTATTCATCGAAATTTTTTTCTTTATGATATCCTTATACATTATTTATTTATAAAATAAATTATAAATTAAAATAGAGTAGTTTTAATGCATTTTTTATTTTAATGATATTCAGAATTGGTTCTTTAAAACAAAAAATATAAATGTTTTACATTCCTCAAGGTTATTTAACCTATAAAACAAGATTTGTGATCAGTATTGAATTTCTATAAATGTCATAAAATTGGAGGGAGGGAAAGAGGTGTATAAATATTTTACCAAGATTTTCTAAAAATAACAATTGCATAAATAACTTAATTCCTTTGTGAATAAGTCCTGAAAAGTTTCATTAAAAATCAAACAATTTTTTTTCTTTTTGCAAGAATTTGAAATTTAATCTTTTCACGAAAAAAAAAAAATAAAGGAAAAAAAAAGAGTTGCTTATTCGTTTGCCATACTTCTCTAAACAATGGATGAATTGCTGATAAAAAAAAAAAATAAAATAAAAATTTTGAACGTGTTAGAAAGGATTAAAAAAATGTTTAAAAATAATGAAAAAAACCTATCTTTCCTCTTTTTGACAATAAAATTTTGTTTTTTAACATCATAGTATCCTGTTTTTTGTCAGCGAAGTGGCGATATCTATATTCTTATCTTCTCAGATGGCGAAGATAACATTCTAAACATGACTTTGCTTAAAATCTCTCTTTCGAGTGTACATTTGCTGTCAGCGAGCTCGAATTTCTATGGTTTCACGCCTCAGCTGGTAGACTAAAAAACTTAACGAACAAACACAATTTCCTCAAACAAATGAAATGATTTATCGGAGTGGCGAATTTTGAATAGAATCAGTCAGTTAAGTGCCATACGTGATACACGCTTGGGCGATCATGTCTGTTTCGTTTCGAGACATGACTGACTGGGCAGAAGATTATCCCGCAGTAGGTTGCCATTGCTTTTTCTGCGGTAGACTGGTTGCCGACCAAGGCTATAGAACCCAGTCTGTTCTGCTATTTTTAACCCATAACTGGAAGGAATAGACGGATTAATATCGTTCCCAAGGGTATTTGCGCGTAAGTGAATACAATGGGTTCAACTGGAATTCGAACTCGGCTCCCCGGTTTCTCGTTCCGAGTCGATATCCACTGTACCACAACGCATACATGAATAGAATACGTGTATCAAATTTCAGCAACATAATATTACCGCTGACAAAACGAATGCGTCTTGAACAAAAATCTGAAATAATAACGCTTACTAAGGAAGAATTTTTTTAGGTACCTCCACTAAATTACAGAAAAACAAAAACGAAAAAAAAAAAAAAAAAAAAAAGATGACAGCATATTCAAGGAAAAAAAGCTACAAACTTAATAAAAACGAGTTTTTTCCATTAAAATGTTTATGTTTAAGTTTATTAAGAGTAAAAATCAAAGTATTTTTAATTATATTGATTTTTTTAATCCTTTCTAACACGTTCGAAATTTTGGTAAAAGTACTTACTTGTGTTTATATCTGTACTAGGAAAAATACTTCATTGAACATAATGATTAAAAAAAATCAACTTCTATTTAATTTTTTTAGCTTGAAATTTTACTTTAAAAATATATGTATGAAATGTTCACTAATGGATTGGTACCTGGCGATTCATTCTGTAAGTGTAACATAAAGCTCAAAAGTCAAAATGAAGCTTCATTTAAAAATATAGTTTTTATTCTCTGAAACTTTAAAAAAAAAAATGATGTATTGTATTGTATTTTTATTTTTTTTAGGCTTCGTCGGAACTTATTTTATGGTGTATCTTATTCAACGTATCACCGCTACATGAAAAACTAACTACTCGCATGCTAACACGTGGTGATAAAATTAATTTGTATGGTAAAATGACATGGATTGAAGAATATGAATTAAATTCTTTTTAAGATTTATGCTTAAAGCTATAAACTGGGGTTACTCCCAACTCATTCTTTGTGGCTTCGTTGAACAGCACAGGTGTGTACGGTCTTTGTTTAGTGTTTCATGACAACCAAAACAAACTGACACACAGCACAGAATCCTCGAAGACAAAAAAGCATTTCTCGCTTTCAGCATATTGTTCATCCACATTAATGTCTCGCAAGTTATTGATTTTTCACGTTTGTTCTCTTTTTTTTTTACTATATTTTTTTAATAGAACTGTCAAAAAAATTAACTGAATTCTTAAATTTATTGCGTATATGTTTCTTTTTAAATGACATTATTAAAAGAAATTCAGTTTAAAAATCCGATTGGACAATAATTGGATTTAAAGTAAATTTTTATTGCAGATATTTTTAAGATTTCCTTTTGGTTCGGAGCTTAGCGAGCTAAAACCAATTACCAATTGTAATCATTTTATTTTTTCTTAACCTTTATTTCTTATCAGAACTAAATAACTATTTTACAGGATGAACAGAAAAATGGTTAGTAATGTTCTTTTGAGACACTGGTTTTGCTTTTATCAAAATTCTCTTCAAACTGTTTTGTGACCGTTATTTTCTTCCATTAAAGCTTTCAGTTGTCATACACAAGTCAAATACAAACGTAGCATGGCTAAAAGCAGGTTTGAATATGTAAAATCATTTGAATTGAATGATTCCTGTCTTCCAAATTGCTGGTTGGTTGTACGGATAGATGGAAAAGGTTTCCACAGGTAATTTTTACACACAACTTACAACTTCGTCGATTTTTTTTCTTTTCCTTTTTTTTCTTTAAACAAACTTTCATATTGAATTGAACATTCCAGCCAGAGTATTTCTGCACCTATCTTGGGCCTACCTGAATGATTTGTAGAAAATTTGCTCATTTTTTTTTCTCTATAAATTTAAAAAATTTTAATTTTTAAAATTCGACATTTCTTTTTACGGTTTATTTTTTTTAAAAAAAAGTGGTGTACAATAATTGTGTGGAAATATTTTTTTTTTTATAAAAGAGACTATTTATTTTCCCTCTCTCTCGTAAATAAATGCTCAAAATTTTTTATTAAAATCCAGTAACTGAATTTTGAAATTTAAAAAACAATTGACGTTTTTTACGCCCCTCCCCACTTAAATTTATAAATAATATTATTTTTTAGATTTTTTTTCCCCATTCCTAAAAAAAATAAACTTTTTTATTGTTCTTTTTTTTTTTTTTTTTTTTTTTCTATTACCAAACAATTGAAATTAAGAAAAAAAAAAACGACCATAAAACTAAGTTTGGTAAATTTTCGTTTAGGTCCCGAAGGCTTTTCCCCTTCAAATTTCAAAATTATAGCATTATTTCTGTGCAAATGTATATGCTGAACTCAAATCAACAATTATTGAAGAAACCTACCTTTTTGATCTGCTGAACGTTCATTAAAAAATCGAACTACATTTTGTCTCCCGTAACTCTAATGCAGTCATGTAATTAACTGCTGAATGACTTTCTGCGTAGGACAACAAATTTCGGTCTATTTTCGTACTATTTACTTCCTTTACTGAAACTTCCGGCTATTTACTTTCGACGCGTATTACTTTCATTACAGGAAGTAAATAGCCGGAAGTTTCAGTAAAAGATGTAAATTGACCGAAATTTGTTGCCTATGCAGAACGTCACTCTGCAGTTAATTACATGACTTCGTGAGTAGAGAAAAAGTGTTAGATATAGTTCGTTTTTTTTTTTTTTTTTTTTAATTTTTTTTTATGGACTTTCAGATAAAAAAAGGTTGGTTTCTTCATTTGAGTTCAGCATATACATATGCACAGAAATAATGCTATTTTGGATAAATTTGAAGAGGGGGGGAAAGCCTTTGGGACCTAAAACGAAAATTTACCCTAAGTTTTATTCATTTGTGATATATGTTTTCTAACTTTTTTTTTTTTTTTTTTTTTTTTTTTTACTTGTGTCCCATTTTCTACCTTGAAAATTGGTAACACCTAATTGGTATTTATAAGTTACTTAGTTTATATTCGTGTGAAGGAAGTATTAGTATTAACAACTTCGCTCTATTTCATTAGGCGATCATGTCTCGAAAGAGACATGACTGACTGAGCAGAAGGTTCTCCCGCAATAATAGGTTGCCATTACTTTCTGTGGTAGACTGGTTGCCAACCAAGGCTATAAAACCCAATCTGTCCTGCTATTTAACCTATAGATGAAGGGAGAAGTGACGAATTCATTCCTTTCCCACGGGTATTTTCGCGTATGTGAATGCAACGAATTCAATTGATTCTAGTTGAATTTGATGCATTCTCCAATTTCTCATTTCGAACCAATATCCATTACACCACAATGCACATAAAAAATAAAAAAAATAAAAAAGTATAGAATGGTATAGCAGGATGATAAAAAAGACCCAAACTTAATAAAACAAGGTTTTATTGTCAACATGTTTTATTAAGAGGAAAGACCAAATAATTTAATAATTTGTATCCTTTCTAACATGTTTGACATTCTGGTTAAAAATCTTTATTTTTATTTTTACTTTTTTATTTTTATTTTTTTTAAATGTTGAAAATTAATTTGGACATTCTGGAAAAAAAGTGAAATAATTGATTTTAATTAAATTTTCAGGATTTATTCACAAATGAATGAAATTATTTTTGAAATTATTTTTTAGAAAATCTTGGTAAAATATTTTCCCCTTTCGAAAATTTCACAAAACTTCTAGAAATTCAATACAGTACTTCCCGCAAACATTTAAATGCAGTACCCCTTGGGAAATTCTTTTTTTATTTTATTTATTTTTTTGGCAATCAGTGATAAATAGGAAAATAAAAAATGCAATAAAACTGACCTTATTTTGTATTTACAAGAATTATCATTTTTTTTTTTTTTTTTGCTTTATTATAATAAAGTTCCAAAAATCTTTTAAAATTCTCCAAATCACTGTATGTATTAGGTTAAGTGAAGACTATATTTACTAATCAAAAATTGAAAACTTTAATACAATCATCAAACACCTAGATTTTTAAAATAATGTTTATTTTATTTTATTTTTTTGTGTGTGTGGGAATTTAATTTTTTCAGAAAATATCTTCAAATATAAGGCTATAAAGATAAAGTAACTAACATTAAATAAAATATTAGATAATTGCTGAAAATATAGCTATTTTTTAAATACTATTAGTTAAAAACTGAAAAGAAAGCTTTCACTTAGGTTTCATGTTGATTCTTGTCAACAAGTCTGTAAGTAATCAATTAACACAACAGAAAAAACCTTCATGATTAAGAAATGCTTGTATATTATAATTCATGCTATAAGCAAGTAATATTTGTTTAAATCAGATTAGTTTAACTTTAAATTAGCTAATTTTCTTATAACATGTCACACATCTATATTTAATTTTTACAAAATTTTCAAAAATAAGAATTAACTTTTACAAAAGTTGTCACTATATGAAAAATGGCCAATAAACTGAAATCTCTCAAAGTTGAGATTCAAATCAATATTATTTCAATATTATTTTTTATTATTTTGAAATACATCAGAGTATTTTACTTACTGGAAATAGTAAATTTAATCATGTAGCTTTCAGTTAAAGCTAAAATGAAAGCTTCAAGGGAACTTTTTCATTAAAAAAAAATCATTTTAAAATTTAGGTATCAAAAGTTAGCATACTATCTAAGTAATTTCATAACATTCTTAGTAATGATGTGATCTAAGAATGTCTAAATAGAAAACCCATTTGGCAAAAAGGCATACATACTAAAACAGAAGTTAAACATTTTAATAGGAGTAGGTATGTTAACCTATTGTCTGATTCTCACTCCTCCTTTTTTTGAATAGGAGTAGAGATTTATCCCTTGTTTTCTCTTTAGCTTTGAGTTTCTGTTTTCTTTTTTTACTTCTAGTAGCCACTTGCATTGTAATGGCATTATCTCCTTGCTTGGGTTGAATTGGTTTAAGAACAAAAACAGAATACTTAGATATATTGATGTATATTTATTGAACTGAGAGAGGTTATAAAGAAAAGTTTTGTTCCTAATTAGGAAATGGCATATTTAACTGTTTTATTATATAGGTTTTGATTTATCTTTCATACAAACAATTCAGTACAATATAAGTAATACCATGAATTTAAAAAATGAATTTGAAATAATTTAAATGTCTTTGAAGTTAAATTTTAGTTTTATTTGAATGATAATAGCTTAAAACTAATCAGTAAAAAAAAAAATTCAGTTTACATTTGTAACAATTTTGGGGATTTGTAAAATACTGATATAATCACTTGTCAAACCTCTATTAAAGATGAAAGCAAATTTAAAAAAAATTTTTTTTTTTTTTTTTTTTTTTTTTTTTTGAGAGATTTTTTTTTTTAAAGTAAATTATTAAATTAAAAGATTAACTAGATTTTGTAAAGTAATGTGAACTTTTTAATATATTTTTAGCCATATATAACCATATGATATTTTTTATTATACATGCTTTTAAGAAACTTAAATTTAAAATTAATTTTAATAGCCTGTCTAATGTTATGCAAATCACATAAACTTCAGTAATTCAGAAAGTCTAGAACCAATATTTGCCATATTTAAACTAGTTATTTTCACCTTTTGGTAAAACCTCTAAATTTTTAGCTACTTTTAATCATTATATCTTGAGATATTTGAAATTTACAAAAATTGACTGAAGTCATTATGCAAATTAAACTAATATTAGTTTAAAACTTCTGAAATCTAATAAAATCATTCTTTTGTTCCATAGTATATATTGAAGTATAGGTAATGTAAAGGAAAATATGGAAAAATAAAGTGTCTACCTTAGGAGTTTAGCAGAGATCATCACATGATAAAAAGAGCAGATGAAAATATAACTAAGATGTGAACTAGAAGCAAATGAAAAAGCTTTAAGAATTTGTCACTTTGAAGAAAATGTAAACTAAAGCAAGTTAGCCATTTTTGACTCTGAGCCCAGATATTTGAACAGGCTAGAATTGAGAATCAAGAAAGACTAAAGGTGGAGGATACTTTTCAAGTTGGGATCTGTCAAGAAATAACTGGAAATTGATTTTTCTAAAGTAATTTTTATGGACAAATCTCAAGTGACACTCAGTGGACCTCATGGATGTTGTAGATATGCCTGTAGCTTCAAAGAGTCAGCAGTATGATATAAGCTGGAATTGTTGATCATCTTGTTATTAGACCATTCATAGTGAATGAAATAGTTAAACTGAACAATTTCAATTACAATTTAATAGACAAAATGTTCTTTCAATGGTACAGGTCTCAGTTTTACAATTTCAAAGTGATTTGTGCATCTAAGGTTACTTCTGAATTTTTTTAATGTAAAAGATTCACAGGAGAGTGGATAATGGAATAGTAACCATCAAGTTTTGATTGAAAATTTATAGTCATTTTGTAAAGATGAAATTATATGAAGGTGGCAAACAATATAACAGTTAAGGTGCTGATTATTTTATTACTTTGTTGAAGTAAAAAATGATTTTCTGGTTTTACATAATAACTTCAATTTTTATAATAAATTCAATAATAATAAAACCTGTTGAAATCATCTAAGAATTTAACTCCAGCTTTGTTTTGATGTTTAAAATTTGACAAACTTTTCAAAGCAAATTTGAGTTATTGAGGTTCATAGGATTTGCAAAATAACTTCAGATGGACTTTATACTACATTAAAAGTATAAAAATAATTTATAATTATTTAAATGATACTTTTATTTTTACTTTATTGCTTCTATTTTTCAATTTTCTTTATCTGTTTTAATTGCACCCAATGAGGTAATTTAAATTTTTTTAGATTTTCATAAACTAAAGGAAGGTGTAAAAGTTGATAATCTTATTGAATGGATACTGTTAATTGATTGAAATAATTATTTCCTTTATGTTTAGCTTCAGCACAAAAAATAATTTAATATTTATAAAAAAAAAATTATTTTAAAGTATTTACACTCAAAAATAGCATTTAATTCTTCAAACAAGTCTTTAAAAAATGTTATGAGCAGCAACAGGATAAATTTCAAAATCATACTGAAAATTAACAAGTAATTTTAAAAAAATAATTCTATTAAATCTGAAAGAAAATAATATATTTTATTAAGTTATGTATCCACCCTTCAGAAAAATTGACTTTAATTAATTATTTTTAGTTCATGTCTAGGTAAATTTTCAGTATGTTGCTGTGTTTTTTTTTTTTTTTTTTTTTGTGACTGAAATAACATTTTCAGGGAGTTTTCTTTTATATAACTAAAAAAAAAAAATAATTGAAAATTACATGCTATATAAAAAAAGGTGTGATGAAACTAACATGCAAAAAATAATTATATAAAATTTTTTAATAACTTATTCTGTATGTATTCATAGATAAATACTGATTTTTTAAAAATTTTTTTATTTATTTTATTTTTTTTTTTTTATAGATTGGACAACTCTGATTTTTTGATAAATTTATAAAAGAAAACCATCTTTTTGCTTTCATTTCAGAAAAAGTACATTCATCTTGGTGGTATATGTATGTGGCTATAATTTCTCTGATAAATGAGATATATTTGTGTACTTAAAAAAACAATTTCACTTAACAATTTCTCCCTATTCCCCAAAATGTGTTTTATATGTTTTTTCTATTTGAAATACTGATGATAAAGTTAGTTTTAATTGACAACAAAGATAATATTTAGTTATTCATTTCACTTTTCTATAAGAGGTCATAATTTGTGCAAAATCTCATTTTTGATGAGTCCGATGTTGTTGAATAGCAACATGTTATAAATAATGAAGTTAACTTTGAAAGTTTTGACAAGACTTATTTACTTATTGATGAATGATAACACTTATAAGCACATCAAATAAATAATGAGAAATCTGTATTATGAATCAAATATAAAAATCAATGAATTAAAAGCAAATGATTCAAATATAACAGACATTTTTATAGATAAAAAATTGTTACTATATAAATTATTTTACAGATTCTCTGAAGTTCATCATTTTGTAAAACCAAATGATGATCGAGCTTTACATTTGATGTCTTGTGCTGCACAGTGTGTTATGGAAGAATTCAAGGACATTATTTTATGCTATGGTCAAAGTGATGAATATAGTTTTGTGTTTAAAAAGAATACACAACTTTATTGTAGGCGGGCAAGGTAAGTATATCTTTTTACCTTTAGAAAAGACTAACTAATTTAAAAAAAAATCAGGGATGTAAAGAAGCAGAAAAATGAGCAAAATCAAGGTGACTTGATTGTTAATCAATTATTGATTATCTTCAAGGATATTTTTCAGAGTTTTTATCATCTCTGTATGTAGATAATGTGAGTGTGACAACAACAAACCGACATTAACAAAATCAAGGTGACTTGATTGTTGATCAAATATTGTTTCGCTACAGCAATACTTTACAGGGATGCTTTCATCTTTATACCTTAAAATTATTTCTTGGAGAGCTGTATTATCATTTTTTAAATTCAATGTGTGTATTTAATTTTTTTTTTTTTTTTTTTGTAGCAAACTTATGACAAATGTTGTTAGTCTCTTTGCATCATCTTTTGTGTTTATCTGGCCACGGTATTTCAGCAGTCAAGAACTTCAGTATCCACCTTCTTTTGATGCACGTGTAGTCTGCTACCCTTCAGACCAAAATCTGAAAGATTATTTCAGTTGGCGACAAGCTGATTGTAAGTATCCTGTATTGTGATTATTGACAAATGTATCTACCAAAATATTTCATTGTTGATAAATAGATAAAATACAGACTATTACAGTTGTGTCAATAATTCAATCTTCACTATTTGTCCATACACATAACTTAAGCTCAACTTAGTAAATATCTAGACAACTTACAATCTAGAATATAACTGCTAAATTGTAGTCAGTTTGAGTTTCACTGGGTGTCTTAGGTTGTAGTTTTGTGCCAGGTTAACTAAACTTAATATCTGGTTCTTTTACTATGGGGTAAGTGAGCTAATCTATTGTGCATAAAATTAAAGATCTATTGGATGTCCCATGTTTTTGGTCTTGTGCTTAGCTTAGGGGTACAGTAGGTACCTGTATATATTCACTATGTCAAGCATTTATTGTAAGCTTGTACTGTAAACCAGTTCACCAGTATATTACAGTTAATCAAGATTTTTGTAAATTTGTCTAAGTTTAGTTTAGTGAATATCTTTGAGCATCACGGTGTTGGAAGATTATTAAAAAGCTAGTCTAATAGGCTGTTTCTTCTGTATAGAATCCTTGTGTGTTAAATTGAGCAAATACCAATAAAAATTCAATACTATTCTTTTTTTCAAGGCCACATAAATAATTTATACAATACTTGTTTCTGGAAACTTGTTCAAGAAAAAGGATTAACTCCTGCACAATCTCAAGAAAAGCTGAAGGTAAATATTAAATTAATGCATTTATTTACTATTAAGAATAATAATTCATAATGAATCTCAGACAAGCATTAATTTTCATAAATTTTATTTTGTGATTTTTGTCACATTTATAAGTACCTGCTTTTTGTTTTACAAAAAATTAAGAAAATACTTATTTCACTATTTATGCAATGATAGAAATTACGAGTATGCATAGTTTTAATAATTAAAAGAAACTTACATTAACTGGAACACTAAGTTAACAGGGTAATTTGGTAAATTAACCAATTAAAAAGACAGAAAATTAAAAATAAAAATTACCCTCACTGAATGGACATAATTTTTTATTGTATCTTCATGAAAATAAATTTACTTTTTAGAAAAATATTTTGTCTTAATAAGAATTATACAAGGGAATTGTATAAACAAGATTTTAAGATAATTTCAAAGCTTTTCAGACTGGTTCTTGAGTTACTTTAGAAAAAAATCAAACAAATAGCATTTTTTAAAATTTTATTTGACAGCATCACATGCTTTCTTTTCATATTGAACTGATGCAATTCAGAAACTAATATCAAGATGGTTGTCAAAAATTCCTGCAAGTTTTCAATTTAGCTACATAAACTATTATAGAAAACATCCACTGGAATTTTTAAATCACCACAGTCTTTCTTTCAAAAAATTTCCATATTTTTGGATGTAAAACTTATTAAGCATTTCTTCTTCTGTTGGACAATCTTTTGAAATATCTACTATATACAAAAGTGACATTTGTAATAAATTTAGATATCATATTGTCAAGGTTTGGTAAATTATCAAAGTTTTGGTATAACATTTTATCCAGCAAATATCTACATTTTGAGCAGTTATTGCCTGAATCAAAATTTTAAACATTTAAGATTTTGCACAATTATAAAATATGCACTGATTAATATTTTTTAAATTGTTATCTGGAGTGCTTGAACTATAGTAACATGAAAAATTGTTTCGAAATATTTCTGGTCTTAATACCTATTGTACAACCTCCACCAAAACAGTTACATATTGTCTATTGACAAAGGACAGTAATTTTAAAATTCAACATACTTAAAAGGGGTTTGAAAGAATGAGAATTATTAATAAAAAATAAATTTTAGTCAATATGGTCATTTTTATAGAGGAAAATATAAACTTGACAAAAATATTGACAAAATTTTTAATAACATTTGCATGAGTTTTGTATTTTAAAATAGTTCAACTCACATTGCAGAAATGTAGGTAATTCCACTAAATCGCTAAAAAAACAGCATAGTATGAATAAAAAAGGCACCAAATTTATTAAAAACGAACTTTTTCCATCAAAATGTTTATATTATTAAGAGGAAAGATCAAAGTACTTTTTAATTATTTTTAAACATTTTTCAATCCCTTCTAACATGTTTGAAATTTTGGAAAAAAAATCTTGTTTTGATTTTAGTTAACAGGTAACCAAATCATTATGAGAGTTTACAATGAAAAATGTAATATTACATAACTCAGTTTTTTCCGGTCATTAAGTTGGAAATTATTGCAAAAATCAAATTGAATTTTAATGAAACTTTCAGGACTTATTCACAAATGAATTAAATTATTTTTGAAATTATTATTCTTTAAAAATCTTGGAAAAAAATCTTTTTTTTTTTTTTTACATGTGTTAAATTCCGTGTAAATTCATTAAATTTTAAGAAATTAAATTTTGTTGGGAAAATTGGTTTTATTAGTTAAATGCAGGACTTATTGGGGAATGTAAAGCATCTATTATTTTTTGAAAAGTTTTGCCTTTATTTCTGAAAATCTGTTCCCAATAAAATAAAAAATGCAATACTACTATGACATTATTTAATTGATAAGCTTTTAATTGCTTGAATAAATAATATAAATTAAATATATCATAGTCTGATAAAAGATTTTTTTCGATTAATAATGAAATTTAAAAAATTTTTTTTTTAATTATAATAATTTATAAAGTATCAAATATTTTTAAAATACTTCAAAAATTTGTTGGGGTTAGTTTAAAAACTTATTAAATGAAGATTATACCTACTAATCAAAAATTAAAAAGTTCAATGCAAATCGTTATGCCTTCCTATTTTAAAAATAATTTCAAATTCTTTTTTGTGTATTTGAAGATTTTTTTTTTTTTTTATGGTAATTTCTGTGTAAATTAAAAGGTCATGTGTTTCAGGGTTTCTTTCTCTTACAGGAAAAAAAATTGTACAATTATGTTCACCATTCACATAACGAAGCTGCTATCAATTAAGCACCATAGACAATTGCTCCTACCTCCTATTAGCATGGAACAGGCTTGCCTCCCAGAGAGTGAAACATTACACCTCCTTGGTCTCACACTCTCAGCGGACGTCTAGTGGAATGACTATATCGAATACATTGCTAAATCCGTTGCTATGAAAGTTAGTTCTCTGTGCAGGGCCCGGAAGTTTTTTCCGCCTGAATCTATCCTACACATTTATAAGTCTACCATCCGCCTGTGTATTGAATACTGCTGCCACAACTGGTCAGGTGCCCCTGCTATTATAAATACTTTCATGGCTTCTGCTCCAATGAACTTAGATCACTGGTGCCCACTAGGTATGAATTTGCACGAGATACTAGATTAGCTACTAGGTTCCACCCTTTTACTGTGAAACAGATAAGATGTAATCACAATTTCTACTCCAACAGCTTCTTTCATCGCACTTCCTGCCAATGGAATTCCCTTCCATACACCTGCTTTCCCAACAGCTACAATCTCCAGAAGTTTAAATGTAAGGTCAATAGACACCTCCCAACACACTAACTCGCATCCATTCTCTGAAACACTCTTCCCATCTACCCAACCCTCATCCTCGCTATCCTTACCTGCTTCTGACATTTCCTATATCTAACCACTCTTTCCCATCACTTTCTCTTAATTAACTCCCTGTGCAATAGTGGAAATGGAATGCCTTGCTTGGGGTGAAATGATTAAAAAAAAAATCTTGCATCTGTCAACCTGTTAACGCATTTGAAATACAGTGGACAGGTCAAAAAGTTCAACTTTGTGATTAAGAAATAGTTTTATTCTAAATTTCATGCTATAAATAAGTAATGGCTGAAAAATTGAAAGATTAAAAAAAAATTGAAAAATTTTAGATTCCAATCAATATAATTTCTGTTTGAAATAACCATAATATTTTGCTTACTGGAAATAGTAAATTTAATCATTTAGCTTTCAATTAAAATTAAAATAAAAGTTTCAAGACTATTTTATTTTTAAAACTTCAATTTAAAATTTAGATATCGAAAATGAGTGGAGGTGCCTACAGCAATGTATTGTTTTTCTTTGCTTATATTTTGCAGTATATTTTAAAGGACAGTTATAAAATATGAAATTTATTGAATTCTTTTTGTAATAAAATTCTTAAATAACATTTTTCATTAATTTAGCAGTGCAAAAAATTACATTTTTTTTTCTCTTATGAAGGGCGGTAGAATTAAATTCACCATACTTTTAAAAAAATGTTAGAAGTAAACAAACACAAATTAATTCAAGAGTTAAAAAAGATTTCCTAATCTAATTGTAATTTAAGTCTGTACATATGTCTCTAATCATGTATTCTGGTTTTTGTCTTCCAGGCCTTTTATAGTTATTACCATGCAAAAAATTCAATTTCAAAAGATATTTTATAATTCTCTGTGTTCATTTTTTGTTTTTATAAATTTTGATCAGAGTATTGTTATAAGCTTAATATTTTAGCAACTGTCATTTATATTTTAAAGAGAAAAATACAAAATTTATTTAAAATAATGTTGTACTTTTTTCCACCAATGCTCAAGTTTAGTAGATTAAGCAAATAGCAAGAAATGAAGACAAAAGTCAACTTTTACTGTCATATATACTGGGTACTTAATCTTAAAATCTGAGCATTGTATTAAAAAGAAGCAATATTATGAAAGTAAAATGAGTCAAAATAATAATGGCAAAGCTTCCCAAAGAAATTCAGGCAAATTAAGACTATTACGTCTGTTATTAGCTATGCTAAACTACCCAATTTATGGTATGAAAACCTGTCAAAATAGTGACATTTGTTTCTATTTCAGTTGGTGTCTTGTTTATTTTCAAGATTTTGATAAAACTAGTATGGAGAAACTTGTTAGATCGGACATGTTTTAGACCAACTCAGCCATAGCAGGCATCACCAATCAAGTGACGTCAAATAGTCTGTTATAAACACATCCTTCCTAGATTCTTGAAAGTTCATATCTCCTTAGTTTTGTATCCATATGTAACAAATCAATTTCATTTAATAATTAATAAATAAATAAAATTTATTTTAATTAATGAATCTTTTTATTTATTAATCCAACAGATTTCATCACTTTTAAATGTTATTTTTAGTGGATAGTCAGATTTCAGTAGATGTTCTGTTTATTTAGTAAACTGTATATTTATATTTATTTACAATATTTGAGAAATCTTAAGTATTTGGCAGCATTATTTGAACATGTATCCTCCTTTACATAAAAAACCATCATTAGATCCAATGGGCTTTAGGTAAATTCAGCTATAGAGGGCATTGTCACTCAAACTTAATCTAATAGCATGAAAATTGTATTTCTTGTTTCAGTGTCTTGTACAAAACCACAATGTTCTTCTCATATTTCCAGTTTAATTCTGTTATGAACTCAGTTCATTAAAATCTTGATGATAATTTTACTTATGACGCTCATTTAGCTAATTGTCCTATAGAGTTTGCATTTGTTGTCATCAGTGTGAAGATAGATCTATTTAGATTAGAAACAGAAGTGAATAAAATTGTAAAAAATAAATCCACTATGTCATATATGAACTCTTCCTAGTTAACTTTTAATTCTAATACAAAATATTTTGTATTGTACATATGATATACAAATGTATTATACACAGTGGTGAGATTTTAAAAGTGATATTTCTTTGAAAAGATTTTATTTTTTAAATCTGGACTAAGATTCTGTAATTAAAAAGTTAAAAGAAAAGAAATCTCATTAGAAATAATTATTTTACTATTATTAACTTTTTCTTTTTTAATTATATTTTTCTTTCATTTTAGGGAACACTTTCCAGTGATAAAAATGAAATCTTGTTCACAGAATTCAATATCAATTATAACAATTTACCAGAAATCTACAGAAAAGGTACAATTTTAATTAGGCAAAAGGTAATATTTGACTAAGTTCAATTTCAAAAATCTTTTTGTATCTTTGCATTGTCAATTTTATTCCACATGAGCCTAATCTTTTATTACTAATATTAGCAATATAACAATTTTGTATTAGTAGTCTTTCTAATACAAGTAATAGTATAGTAATTTTGTTTTATTAATAGCATTACTCAAATTATAGCTTTACTAGTAATATTTCATGCAGTCCTATTAAGAGTATTAAAAAATATTAACAGTTGTGATATTTTACATAAGTTAATTTTAATTTTGCTCCTTGTAATTTGTTTTAAAAGAATATAAAAGGAGTAAATTGTCTTATTTTTATCATTTAAAAAAGATTGAATCACTTCAAATCATATTTTAAAGTTTTTATATCAAGTATTCCTAATGTTATATAAAGTTCTAAAATTCATTATTAATTATACTGGTAAGTATAACTTTTTAAAAAAATAACTTCAAACTTATATATAGCATAAAGTTGTAAAATAAGATATTGTCATTATCCTATTATTTGAACTAGAAACTTTATCTTTATTTCTCTAGTTAGTTTGTCTCAGCTTCTCTTTAATTTGTATGGCATTTGGTAATCTTTAAGGAAGAAAGGGTTTATTTTTTCTTCAAACCTTTTTGAGTTAGAAGAGAAAAATAAATCTTTATCACTTTGATCTGCAAATTAGTGCTGATAAAAATTTATAAAGAATATTGGGAATAAGATAAGTGACTCTTTGAGGATTGCATATACATTAAGAAGGCTGGAGTGCATGTTGGTCAAAAATCTAATCATCAGAACAAAGTGTCATGCAGTTGAATTTTTTTTTTAATTCTGTGCATGAAATATTACAAGCAAATTCTCACTAAAATGTTAAATTACAACTTGTAAGACATTAAAAATAAAATGATTTCAATTTTATTCTCAGCCAGCTTCCCAGTTATGTCAACTAGATGCTTGTCAGGTTATTTAGACTAGTCGCATTCAATTAACCATAACTTTTCACACATTTGAATTAAACATGAATCTTTTTTTTTTTTCATGTGAAAATATAATTTTCTTGATAAGTTCCCTTAAACATAAAGAAAAAACTTTGGAATATTTTTTTAAAATTGTCTCTCTAGCTCAAATATCTGAGTTATGTTAAATTGAATGCAACCAGTTTAAATAACCTTGCAGCTTTCTTGATGATGGGAAGCCTGAGGAAAAAAAAAATGGAATATATTTTTTATAAAGTGGAATAAAATGATGTATAGTTTTTGTGTGTAACAAAAACAAAGTGATTATATTAGAATAGGAAGTTTATTACAAGGCTTTCAAAATGAAAATTTGATAGGACCAACAGAATTTTTTGATAATGTGGATAGATTTAGATGTTTAACACTCTGTAAGCATATTTGATATAGGTTTTTTGGTATTTGTATACTGACTGTATTGCATATAAGTATCCATATGTTGTGCATGAAGTCAATATACAATTCAAACTGTTAGGCTAACTTTTGTCTTATGCTAATTTATAAAAATGAAGTAAGACTAGTAAATTTACAGATCTGCTGTAAATCTGTTCAGAAAAGATAAAAGGCCAAAGATAGAAATAAGTAAAATGGATTAACAAGTAAGTTTACATGTGGTCAGTCATCAAGTGAACTGATAAAAGAAAAATTGCATTTGAAGAATTTGAGAGATTTTTCTGACAGAAATAGATCTGATGATAAAAACTAGTCTAACTTTCATATTTCTAAAGTGAGGTGGGATAATTAAATACAGCTATTAAATAATTTTTATTTTTATTTCAGAAAGGCAACACAGAATCCCAAACTCCAAGCTGTACAACTTCCTCTTATTACTACCAACAAAGCAAAAAGCCAAGACCTAGGATATCAACACTGCATGTAGACATTATTGGAAATACCTTTTGGAATGAACACCCTGAATTATTAGAGAGTTAATTGTCTCTGGAAAACAAAGATGAATTATGCAGTTTTGGTTATATCTGTTTTCCCTATCTTTGAATTTCTTTTTTAAGTAGCTTTTGTTACTACAGGATTACATTATTTTAATCTTCCCTTTCAAGAAGAAATTAGTTTTTTCCGTAAGTAGTCATTAAAATACATGAACAATTTTAACATGGAATATTTCACCAATAACGCAGCAAAACAAAACTTTAAAATTTAAGTATTTAACTGCTTGAAGTTAAAATTTCTATAATTGTCTACTTTTGAAAGATTTTTTTATGATTTAAAATTCCACATTATTTCAGTACTAATTTTATGAGAAATGGAAATATTGTGGGAGGACTAAAAATGTGGTACTTTTAACTCTTAAATGACAGATATCACCAATTGAAGTTTTAAACCTTTCTGTAATGATAAATTCATTTATGGTTTAATTCTAAATAACTAATTGGTAACTCTAGGATTCATGAGGCTACAATTTGTGTTTATATGGCACCTATGCATCAGTTTCAACAGATGCCAGAGTTTTAACTAAAAAAAAATTGTTTTATTCCTCCTTTATTTATTCTTTATTAAAAGTGTTAAAATAGTTTTATAATTTGATATAATTACAGCAAAAATAAGTACAAAATATACCCTTGAAAAAAAAAAAGTTGGATTCTATTTTTCTCCTACAACTTTTCACCATGTTTAAGGAATATTACATCTTCATAAAAATCTTTAATAAAAAATAGTTTTGCAAGTTGAAATTGTTATCAAGAACATTTTAGTTGTATATATGTGTATAGCTTAAATCCCCATTAATCAAATTGTTCATTGACGAAACAGGGTCAGTTTCATCTGTTGAAATAGACATACAATAGAAAGTATAGTAGTCTGGTGTAACTATAACTTACAGAATGAAAACAAAAATTTGGTAAACGGGCGTGAGGAGGAAAATAAAATTAACTGAAAAGAAAAAATTCAGAAAATCACATTTCGAAGGTTAAATAAAATAAATTGATAACAACAAAGTAGTTCAAATTCTTAAAAAACATTCAATGAAAAAATAATTAACATTAGTGGATGAAGTAACACTTCAGTTGCAAGTAAAAATCAACACAAACTAGCTGCAGAGGAAAGTAATATTTATTTTTGTAATATACAAAAAAAGTGACATATAGCCATGAGGGGATTGGGAATGCTGGTTTTCAGTTTTATTTTTAACTTAGCTAGCTACAATCACTAACCCAGAAAAACTGCAATTTTTCTTCCACAAAAACAACATATTCTTAAAACAACTACCATAATACCACAGTATCTCCATATGTAAAATTTGTATGCGAAGGATGGGAAATAAAAATAATTTAAAAAAATTAAATCCTAATGATTATTTACAATGTAAATAATATCTATTTACAAAATAAGTGTTAGTATTAAAAAGCCATGATTCTTAATTGTGACAGAAACATCAGTTAACTGGACAGAATTAATGTGGGACTAAATTTAAACAATTTTCCTACCAAGCACTCATCCAGAGACAGCAAATATGAAATGCAAACTGGAACTACAAAAGGCATTCCACAACCACTAGAGAACTGAAGAAAGAAGGGACAAAAATAAAAGGAGCCAATGAGCTTATCCCTTATGTAAGTTAACTTAGTTTAGATTTGTTTTTTCCAAACAAACATTGCCAATGTTCGAAACAGAAAACCAATGTCCTGATGCCTAACTGGTATCAAAATACTGCTCCAAGTCAGCTCCTTTCACTCAACTCGGATGTCAAGTCTCACTTGCCATTTGGCAAATTCTGATTGAGAGGTTGTGAGAAGCATGAAACCACCTCTTCATTGCTGTTGTTCCCAGGTCCACCCTGACCCAGAGTGGTAGCACCTGTTAGCATTCCAGCTATGGGCAAATAGTTAATCTCCAAGCTGAGGTCAAAATACTATGAAAGTATAAAAATAGACTTTTATAGACGCATATACATAAAAATAGACTTTTATAGGAAAATATACATTTTTGAAGGAAAAATTATAACCATAACACATTTTGGAAGGAAAAAAACATTGTCATAAAAAATTGTTACCAGCAATCCAGTTTTAAATACAAAACTAGAAGACATTTTCAGTTTTCTAAAATAAAAAAAATAATAAAAATAAATTTTTCATCAAAATTTGACTAAATCAACCTTCTCACTATAACTGAAAAAAAATACTTTAAAACCCTATCTTTTTGGCATTAAATAATCCACAGAGCCGTTAAACAAAACTCAAACTCTGATGGGGGGAAAGTCATTTCCATCCTAATCTTGACATTTAGCTGATGCTTAAAAATAGTAGTAGTCATTCTCGTCTCACAGTGAATCTGCTACAATCCTGTACTGTCAACAGAAACTGGGTGCACCCTTTTCTTTGAGCAATGTAGATTTTTTTTATCACTTTGTCTTGAGATTTAAGCCAAATACTTTACTGGTTTATATAAGTGAAACTACCCCTCCCCTGCTGACTCAGTTTCCCAGTTTGACATTGATTTATGTAACAATTTACACCTTCATCTGGATTGTCTCAATGAGTTCATTGTATGAAACAACACATGGCCCCAGCAAAAACAAGATTTTTCCAGCATATTAGTATTATAGATTTTAACACTCTCTGATCAGATTTCAGCTCAGTAAACCAAATATTTTTTCTAGTGTAGGGTAAGTGATCAAAATCAGATTGTAGTAACTACCATGGAATAAATTATCAATTGCAAGAGAAGCATATTAAACATTGTGTTGCTCTTTATCAAGTGTTTTTTTTTTTTTTACTTAAAGACCTTTTGTACTGTTAATAGAGATGCCTTGTGGATCAGTTTAGGTAAATGGGGGGTGTCTACCAGTGTGTGTTAATGTTTTGAGGACTGCACAGCAATATGAGAGACTCACTAACTATAATGGTACTCTATCAGAATCTTTTCTAATTGATAATGGTGTAAAACAAGGTAATATTCCAGCTCCTGCTCTCTTTATCACCTATTTTAATGTAACTTTAGTTGAGGCTTTCAAAATTATCTTTGTTTCAGAAAAAATGGGAAGATTTTTTTTATCTGAGTCGATTTAATGGACAATCTAAGACTTTTCAATTGGTTATTTGTGAACTCCTGTATGCTGATGATGCCAATGTTGTTACTCACAATGAAGATGAACATGCAGGTGATAATGGACCATTTCTTGTGGAACTTGTACTGCTTTGGGGCTAAACATCAGTCTGAATAAGACGAAAGTCATTTACATGCCTCCACCTGGGCTGCCTTATATAGAATCCAACATTTTCCTTAATGGATCCAGGCTGGAAATAGTTGACACTTTTGTATCAAAAAGTCTGTACACTCTCTAGGGATGTGGAAGTGAATTGCTACATCAACTGAGCAAGTCAGGCATTCAGAAAACTTGAAAAGAGTGTATAGTTGTAACATCACCTAAAGTGCAAAGATTGACATCTACAAAACAGTTGTCCTATCTACCACTTTTATATGCCTCTGAAGCTTGGACCACCTATCAATGACACATTATTATCTTAATGTTTTCACTAGCAGTGTCTGAAACAAATCTTGGCCATCAATAGCAGTCTTGCACACCAAACACAAAAGTCATTCAGCATGCAAACATAGGCAGCATAGAGAAATTACTTCACTCTAATCAAATGCACTGGACAGGTCATCTGACATGTATGGAGGATGGCAAATTGCTAAACAGATATTTTTATGGTGAGCTGAGAAATAGAATTTATCCCAGAGCTTGCAGTATAGGTGGCAGTCACTCCTTTTGGCAGCTGGTTTAGGCTAAGATCACTGTGAACTCCTGTGAATGCAACTACCAGAAGGTTACTTGTATAAGTTTTGTGACAAGGTTTGAAAGTTGAAATCAAATATTACATGATTGTACACAGGGACAGGCAAGTTTCCAACATAAGTAACACAGACAACGTGTAAAAGAAATTGTAAAAGTGAAGCTGTCACAAGTGAAGAGTCACAATCATGTAGTGTCATATACTCCTCCTTGTTGACAACATCACTATTATGATTATACACCAATTTAGGATATTTACATTCAGCACATCAAGATGGATAAGAGTTACCCCTCTTAGATCGTATAGAATGGATAATAAAATAAAATAAAAATAAATAGATAAGATTATTTATTTCGGTTGGTATGATCAAATATAATCTTTCCCAGGTCACTTCTTTTATGAACACATGAACTGACCAACAATCCAAGTGATGAACACAAGGTGAAGTGGTTTTGATATAAATTTTAATACATGAAAGGAACAATGCAATGATCGAATACTAAAATAAAAAAAAATAAAGTCTGAGTGAGAATGTCCAATGAACAAATGACTGTGATTAAATCTCAAAACCTCTGTTGGGATACCAAAACTTGACGAATGCAGAAAATCAACACATAATACAAAAAAATGGGATAGGATATATAATATTATTGAGCAGGTGGATAAGATGTTTGCAATAATGTATTGGTGGATATATGCATTAAATTATAACATAGGGACCAAAAGCATAATGACTTATCTTTATCTATTCGGTTCTCTTCTCTTTTCTTTTCTCTCTTTTCTACATATACTTGGGTTCGAATGCTGCCCGACTGTAGCAAAGTTCTCTGCAATTTTCTTCATTTTCGTTTTTCTTCAACTGAACATTATATTCTCTGCAAATCTGCGTCAATATCTTTCTTATCTTATTTGGTCTATTACAACTTCTTCCTTTCCTCTTGACGTAGCTGGATTTTATATTTTTAGCATATTCTGCAGTCTCTCATCTAAATCTTGTTAATTTAATGAATAAAACATGCTTTTATGATTTTTATCCAGAGTTGCTATGACTGACTTGGTTGAGTTACATCATTATAAAAATGAGCCTCTTTGTTCATTAGGCTGTCTAAGCTTCAGTGTTGAAATATCGTGACCCAATCAGTTGAAATTTAGCCCGCAACTGACTGGACCTTCTGATTATCTCCTGATTCGCATTTTAGGTGTGAATTTTGGTTACTGCTGATTCTTGTACCTTTCATGTCTGGCTTTTGTCTAGACAGTTGTTGCTAGGTGGATATTTGGATCAGTTTAACATCTGCCCTGCTACTCTCAAACTGATTATATGCCCTCACATGACCACCCTGTGTTGCCTAGCGGGGTCTAAGCTTAGTGTGTGGGTGTGTGTGTGTGTGTATTGATCTGCATTCATAAAAAGAGCATTAGCTCAGGTAAAAAGTCTGAATGAAAAACTTATAAAGTGAAAAGATGGTCTTCTGTAAAGAAATGACAATCCTCAGAGTAGGAGATAAATTAAACATTAAAGATTTTCGTATGGATGCCATGTAGCACCCAACTCATTCTGAAATGTCTAAACTGTCAACTATATGTCAACTTTCTAAGGTCAATGATTAAAAAGAACTTCAAGTGAATGAAGCCTTTAGGTCTTTGAGAGAATCGTTCTTTTTTGAACCTGGTTCTAGAGGATCTCTAACAAAGAACTTTTAGTATTTGTCTATATTTTTGAGATGAGGTAGTATTTACACTATTTGGACTATTCTCATCTTTGTGGCCATTTTTACGATGTTTTGACTGTTGTACACTTTAGCCTTCTTCAGGTGGTAGGAATTTCAAACTAAACCGTTTACCATCATTGGGGTATATCATTCTCATTCCTTGTGTGAAGCTGCTTCTGATAGTTATTGTTCACCTCCTGATAATAATTCACTCAACTCGGATGTCAAGTCTCATAACTCTTTGGGTCAAGTCACTGAAACTAACCAATATCTATATCTACTGGGAGGACAACAGCAAGTGAATTTTGTGGACTTATAAAACTAATACTGCAGTAACTTTTTTTTTTTTCACCAGAGTTCATATTGCAATTTTTGATGTTAATGATTTTCTCTAGTATTTTTTTTTTTATCAGAGCTCATATTGCAATTTTTGACACTAATGATTTTCTCTGGCACTTTGTATTACTGGTTCCCATATCACATTCATCTCTATGCTTGGTCAGCTTAAAAGATTTTTGTAGCCTAGCATACACGCTGATTCCTTAAGTTTACATAGATAGAGAATGCCACTGGAAACTATTATTTCAACTTCGTCCCATAATGGGGTGGTAATCCATGTTCTCCCTCCATATATGGTCAGCTATGCCTAATTTTTCTATCTCCTCTTGTGTTATGGCCTTGTGATGTTCTCATAGCCTTATCTTAAGGGGGCGGCCTGTTTCTCCTTTATATTTCTTTTAACAGCTATGTAGAATAGTGTACACACAGTCCTTAGTCATGTCCTCCTGTGAAATGAAGATCATCCTGATGTTATATGGACCACAGATCCTTTGTATTTGCTACAATACCTCTTTCACACAGGGTAGATAGACTGAGGCTGTTTTCTGAGAGTTGTTATCCTCATGCATCCCTCCCTTCCATGTTTGTTGGAGTTGTACCCTGGATAATTGATATGTTGTAAGGTACTTATACTGACCATTTCCTGTTTGTATGTCTCTGGGTTGCCGCTTATGACTTTTGCTTGATGTTGCAGGCAGCAGACGATCCCTTTATTTACATTGTATGGATGATAGTTGAAGTTGAGGTATTTTCTGGTAAATGTTGGCTTGTAGTATACAGATGTCTGTTAAAGCTAATAGCACATTCAGGAATGCCAGTTTGTTGTCACTTTTTTTCCATATTGAGGATCTTATTGAGTTCACATGGTCCAGTAGCATCTGGACCTCTTCCTGGTGTGGCATGTATATACTAACCAGTGATGGTGATAATGATGAGCCTATTGCTAAGACTTCATCCTGTTGATTTATGTCTGATCCCAATCCAAAGTGTGTTTGTGTGCAAAAGTTGGCATCTCCATCAGGTTATCTGGTAGAATACTAGTACATTCTCCTAGGGATGAGTCCAAGGCCAGCTTGTTCCTGATTACTGATAGTGCCTCTACTGTGGGTACCTTAGTGAACAAACTCACTACATCCAGGCTCACCATGTGGTTGCATTGGATGGGAGCATTTTTGATAAGTTCCAGAAAGTGGGCAGTTTCAAACATATGGGTCAATTATATCTACAAGGAAGCGACTCACAGGGTGGCTGCTAACAATTGGCTTGAGCAGAATACTGTCTTTATGAATCTTAGGTAGACCATACATGTGAGGTAGCTTGCAACAACTGCCTGTATGTCCTGAAAGATTTTATGAATTTTATTTTAATTTGATGATAATGTTAAGTGTTCAGTCAATAAATACTAAATTTTTCCATATAAGCAAACAGTAATGGTAGTTTGAGATTAGCTGTTACTAAATTCCTTAAATATATTTTAGGAGATGAGATCAATTCAGCCTTTTGAATTTAATTATTAATGACAACAAATTTACACCTTTGAAGACATAATTTAAGAATACTATTTAGAGAAGTGATGAAATTTTAACCATTATAGTCAATAAGCATATATAGGAGAGTAATTTTTATTAATATTACTAAATATGAATAACAAAAATTACTCTATATACTTCTATATACTTATTGACTATAATGGTTGTAAAACTTCAAAACAATTTTTCTAGAAAAAAAAAAGAAAAAAAAGTTCTGCATAACTAAGAATTTTATGTATCTTACATAAATAGTAAACTTAGTTAATTCATTAAATATTTTGTTTTTAAGATGAGCCATATAAGAGAATAAAGAATTTTAAAGGTGACATAGCAACCACATCAGTCTCGGTATATTAGCTACACCTTTTCACACTCAAATTTTAAAATAGGAGGTACCTATGAAAGTAACCAACCAGAGACTTCCAATTGCCTCTACCTTAAATTAGTTGTTTTGAGTGACCAATGATTTGTTTGACTTCCAGAACACTTCTTTTAAAAAGTGCTCCCATCATATCTGCTACTCATATCTAGTTTGCAATTATCCTGCTTAGCATTGCAAGTGTAAATAGGTCATTTGCAGTTGTTTTATGATGAATACTAACACTGATTAAGAATTAAGGCAGGAAGAAGTATTAAAAAAGGAGTTGAAAGAGGTGATTACAAGTGCTATACTTACATAAAAGAAGGATGCTTGAGGCTGTCAAGAAACAAAACTGGATAGCAAGTATTGTTAATGTGAACCCCCACTGGTCCTTCGTGTTAACACTCAAAATCTACATAGCTGATTGATAGTCATTCCAAGCCAGACTACCCACTTTGTGTTCAATTGATCACAAAACTGGTTGAAGAGTTGAAAGTTGCCAAAATCCACTGTATCAACAATTCAGACAGAGCAGGGAGCCACAATATGAAAAGGAAATCTGTGAAATTAACAAGGTGTTTAAATACATTTTGTTTGGTACTATATTTGGCTAGAGTTTATCACTCTTGCATGCAAACAACTCCAACCCATGGTTTCTATTGGATCTAACATTCTAAGTTGGTTTGTCTGGCATCAGGCTAAAAGTCAGTTCTAAGGCAGGCAGTCACATGACAACATGACTTTTGTTTTAACTTGCTCTGTACTGGTTCAATTCTACTGTACTATTTGAAAACCTATTGACTTATGCTTATATTGCCTGACATCCAGTGGTTGTGATGCACTTTGGGTACACTTAGCATCTTCAAATGATCAATAAGGGATCTGCTTTTTGATCACCTGATCAATCCTGTGAGAGTGCCTCTTACTACTGCCCTAGAGGTGTTGAACATTTCTCCAACTTTCCCAAAATCCACCGGGGCTTTTTTTTCTCATTGGTCATCTGATCAACCCCCATCTCTCCTGTGTGAGTGCCTGTTACCATTGCTCAAGGGGCATGGTCCAACCCAAACAGCAAAATTGTAGTTATTGCTCCAAAATTTATTTCCCAGTGAACCTTTGGTGTGTAGTTATTTCACATCTGCAATTTATTATTTCAATTGTAAGAAATTACCAAGCTTTGGTCAAAAAGAAAAACCATGTTTCTCTTTTGATTATCAGCGCCACAAAATTCCACAAAGAAAACTTTATTTCTGGTCATTTCGTTTCTTTCTGTTCAGTTGGTGGCTAGTCCCTAAGGGATATAAAATTCTTCATATGAGAGGAAAGTGTTTCAAATTAACTCTTTAGACTGCTGTTGTTTTATCGATGGCCATTAAATTTTACAACCAAGAGATTCACTTTCCACAATAATGGCTATTCTGAACTTTGTGGGTATCACTTAAGAGTCATTAAAAAAAAAAGCAAAACTTATATCTTCCGCTTCTTAACACCAGAAATGGAGTGGCAGTACAGACAACCTATGGAGCAAATACATGTCAATTATCACAAAAAAAAAAAAAATAGGAAGGGAAATGGTATACTGTTAAGAAAGTCATCACAGAACCTACCACTATGAACATACTAGACAACAAAATTTAGTGAGTAGCTTATACGCAATGGATAATGAAGTCAGCTAGCGAAGTCAAGTGACTCATATCAATGAAACAAAGTTCAATAAATTTTTATGTTATTTGCAGTGCAGTGAATATCAAAGAAAGGGATCAGATATTGTGTGAAGTTAACTTCCTCCAGAAACAGTAATATACATATTGGGATAATCAGTCAGACCATTATGGTCAACTGGAAGAGGTAGAGCTTAGAAATTTCTAATGTTGTAAATAACCAAGAAAAACCTCTCAGAAGAATTTTGGACAAAATGATGGTGTTAGTCATCGTGAGTTTGGGAGAAAGTAACTCAAGAGGAATTTATTGGCATCATTATTCTCTGCAGTACTTTATAGAGCAACTTTAAATCCCATCAAGTACAGATTACTGTACTTTGAGTAACTCATGTTTACCTTGAAGAAGCAACTAATAAAGTTATGTCTGCAGTTATCTAACTATTGTGCATAAAAAATTGTTTTTTTTTGCAATATATAAGATGCTCTAATCAACTCCAAATTTGTTAATCATTTCATTTCACATGGTTTTATTTCAAATAAAAGGTGGATTCCATTTCCTTAGGTCGATGTGAATGATGGTTTGTCTATCCAACTTTAGATAAGAATAGTAAACTTTAGGCTTTATATACCTTAAAGCATTTGACAGGGTTTGGCATGCTGGCCTTTACAAGTTTAAGGGATATGATATCTAATGTAAATACATGTACACACACACACACACACACGAGTGTGCGCGAGAGAGGGAGGAAATGTAAAACTTTGAAGTAATAATCAGTTCAAAATTTTTCTTTTCTGGACTTGATCTGTAAAATCTATGAAACTCCTATTATGTGTTTGAGAATAGTTAATATTACATAAAATACATAAAAACCAAAACAATTCTTTGAAATTTATTTTATTGTAAAAAAATAAATGAAAAAAAAAAAGAAAAAAAAAAGGTTTCTTTTGGCATACAGCAGTCTTGTGAAATTTATTTGTCCCTCCCTCCTGCCCACAAAGTTGTTTTTATAAATAATTCAATATACAGTTAAAGCTAATTATTACACACACAAAGAAGTTATTCACCAATTCAAAAGTCTACAAAATATAAATTGCAAAAATTTAAACCAAAAATTCAGAAGCTTTCATACTACGAAATTTAACATTTATTGAATTTCAAAAAGATTACTCTGTTCCTCAAAATAAAATTCCATAACAAAACAGAAAGGAAGTATGTAATTTAAGCTTGGATATATATCACAAGTGTTGTACAGAGCAAATTCATATATATATATATATATATATATATAAAAAACACACACACACACACAACTTAACATTTGTATTGTTATTGCCGAGAAAAGTTACTTTTGATTGTATTTTTGACATCACATGATACAGTAACTTAAGAAGTGGTTATTAAATATTTTAAATTTATAAATTTTGAGCCCTTTTTGTTAAAACACTTTCAAATTACTTTGTTTTATTGGAAATTTCATAGTGAATATAGGTATTTATGAAAAGGGATAAAAATGTAAAAAAGCAATAAACATGTTTAATCATTTTAGGTAGTGAGAATATATTCAAAATTACAAAAATGATCATTTTGGTCCCATATATCATGAATATTTAAAAAAAATGTCATATCTAGTCACAGGTAAATCTATCTTTAATTATGTTGGTTAGATGATCATGCAAAATAGAGAATACAAAATACAAGTTTTAGAAAAGTGCCTGGGTGTGCATGCATGCATACATGCATGCATGCACATATGTAAGAAAAAAAAAAACAAACTTGAAAATACCCCCCAGTTATGTCAAATTATGCACCATTTCTCTAAGCCTAATCCATAATACTGCGAGATTTTCCAAAAATAATGCCTGCTTGAGATGCCCCTTTGTTTGAGCCCATCTGGAGGCTGATGATATTGTTTCCTGCTTTTAACTGTTCTTCAGTGAAATTACGTTCATTGCGATCAGCTTCTTTTGGTCCCAAGCCAGGTCCAGGGTAGCCATTTTTGCGAGCCTGTAAGTGCATAAAGGAAATTATTCAACAGCAACAACAAAAAAAGTGTGTATACTTTTATCTTTTCAAATGTGTCAAGCTGTTTCATTCACTATTTTTGTACAAGTAATGAAACTAAAGCAGGTAGAAACATTGATATTTGAGAAAGGGACTGTAACAATGCACTATATATATATATATATATATATATATATATATATTTCTTCACCGATACAGTTTAAAAATCTTAAAATTCCTAAGAATGTTACCATTCAGTTTCTACATTTTGAATTGCATCTCTGATGCAAAGTTTTTAAATGATAACCAATGAGAGATCTTGAGTTTTTCCACTTTAAGTTAGTATTTTAATATGAGCTTTCATAAGGAATATGCTAATTGTTTCAGAAAATTCATTTTAACTCTGTACAATATTTTTAAATCACTTAGAACCAAATTGTATCTGAATTTATAATAACAGAAATTTATAAGAGTTTATTACTTACCATTCTACCAAGAGCATGAATTGTATTAATAACTTGAACCATATTGACTCTCTCATAGAGGTCAACAGTTTGAAAAAGATCATTCTTAGAGACTCCATAAGCTTCTATGGCCGATAGAAAATTTGCAATATTTTCCATCATATTAAAAGCAAACCGAACATGGCTAATTTTGGATACACTTCCAGGTTTAAGTTCATTGATGACACTAAAAAGTTATAGAAAGCAATTTTAATAATTTAGTAAAAATTTGTTAAAAATATAAATAAGCATGAGATTCAAAGCATGAAAGTTATAAGTAAGAAAAGAATTAAGTAGGAGATTAAGATATGAAAGTAAAAAAAAAGAAATGAAGAGAATTCACTAAATAGCTGAGGTTACTGAATTTAATCATTATTCTCATCACTCGATCTGACAGGAGACTTAAAAAATAATGCACACTAATTACCTTCACTTCAGCTGCTTTCTAATATCAATAAAGAAATACAATTTATTTAGTTGGAAACTAGTTGAAGTTTTAAACAAGAGTTAGGGTGTTACTTCATGTTAAAAATTATTTTTAGTGCCAAAAATGTTTAAGAATTGGATCATTACAAATAGCTTTATTTATATTTTGATAAATAAAAAAAAATTTACTTCTTAATAAATAAAAAACAAATGCCCAGAAAATCACCACAGCTTTCTCTTCCAAAGCCATTCTTAAATCATGGACACACACACACACACAAAGAAAAAAAAAACAAACACTTTCTTCAAGTCACCAATTGTTTATTCTAATATGTATATGCTAAAAATATGAATGACAAGCTATTAACTACTTCTTTATTTCGTATATAGCTGATTTTATTGACACATTTGTAAATAAGGTAAAATTCATGTAAATTTTAAAAATCTATTATGACTATGACCATTATAAAAATGTAAGTCTTCAGCATTTCTATAAAGTTGGTTCATATTATGAAATTAGGAAATGGTTACACTCAAAATAATGTCAGTACCCAAGCTTTGAACTGAAAAGTGTTGCAGTATTAGTTAAGGACTATACCCTTAAAAGTCATCACAACATCTGTCTACCTAAACTGAATGATTTTAACTCTTAATTTAAGTTTAAAATTTAATCTGAGTTTGTATTAAACAGCAAGCAGAATGATAAACATTCTTAATTGCACTTATGAATGGCAGCCTACTGGGTTTTAAATCTAGGAAAATGAATCAGCCACTAAGTGTGAACTATTACATTTTCAAACTTTTGAAGTATTTTTTAATCATTTCATGAAATCAATAAAGCCACTAAGACAAAAGTGGTTACTGAGTGTCAGGGAATATGAGATTAAAAAAAAGAAGGATTAACATAGGAATTAAGATAATGATTAACATTATATTTACATTTTGAAGCTAAAAGTTGATTGGAAAACTAGAAGCCAGAAGAGTTTCACAAGCAAGAAGTACAAGTGCAAGAGAAGAAACTGTTAGCATAGAACAAACATCTGGTTACATTTCAACTGTAACATGAGACTGCTAATACTACACTAAAATTCATGAAGCTGAGCTACCAAAGAGGAAAGCTCATAAAAATTACCATGAAAAGATTTATAGAAAAACTATATGATGATGGGAAAGTGACTGAAGCCAAGATGCCAGGTAATGACCAATAACATTGCATAGTTTTAATTTTATCGAGAATCCTTAAATATATAGCATAAGTATCAGACCAAATGTGAGCAATGCGTTGATAAACCAAATTTCCTGGTAGTAGACCTAGCAACTCATTCAATATAATCTTTCCCAGTCACATCAGTGGAAAAAGTTGGCACAATAAAAAAGGTGGAACAAGTCATTCTCCTGAAAGAGAATGACTTGTCTGCCTTCCATCAGCCATGCTGATGGAAGGCAGGGAAGGTTCTCTAAGATGATTAAATGAACAGTTTTGTTGTGCAAATTAACCCATTTCTTCACCCAGTTAATAGGCTGTAGTTAGTTTTTGAGATCAACTGCCAATTTGACCATATTGAACTGATCAGATTTACCATTAAGACATTAATAGTTGTGTAATCAGTATAGATACAGAGTTGAGAACTGATGGCATCAGGAAAGCCACTGAACAAAATAAACAATATAGGTCAAAGGATAGAGACCCATGAGACAACTACATTAATGCAATAAGAGCTAGAAGAATGGCCATTCAAGATTATTTTTAATTCCCAATTTAATAAAAGATTGAACCAGAATTCTGAACAAAGAAAAATTCAGAAATACAACCTTTCAACTTGTGAAAAAAACCAACATGTAAAACCCTGTCAAGTATAACAGAACTATAACCTAAATTTACTATTCACAGAAAAGCTATGATTCAATGAGCTTCCTTCACCATATAAGGAAAATATATGGAATTAAAATTACAACTTCTTTTGATTATCAAAGAACCAAAATACTTAATAGCAGCCATAAAATCTGTATAGTAAAGAAGCAGGAAAAAATAACCAAACTTAAAATTTAGACAAATGTTTATCAACATGTAAAGAAAAGTTGTCAGCTTTTATTTATGATAACAGTCTCAGTTAATACTGGATTATTCAGTCATTTAAGTGCCATATACGATACACGTTTAGGTGATCATGTCTCTTGAGACACAACTCACTAGGCAGAAGATTTTTCCCCACAGTATATTGCCATTTCTTCCTGGCCAACCAAGGCTATAGAACCCAATCTGTGCTGCTATTCAATCTATTGCTGGATGGAAAAGAGATGGATTCATACCTTTCCCAATGGTATTTGTGCATAAATGAATATAAGTGAATTCAACTTTGTTCTCTAATTTCTCATTCCAAGCTGATATTAATACACATCCTGGATCATTAAATATTCATATTCATGGAGCTCTTTAGTCTATAGATTGACTTTAGCACATTTTATCAGATTCAATATTCTATTTACCAATGGATTAGCAATAGTTACTAAATCTGACATATGTCCAGCAGATTTATTGCTCTTAAATTATTTAGTCTATCTCTACCACTTTCATTTATCTTCATCACTTCCACTTTAGATTTTGTCACATCCTTGCAGCTATCTATTTTATCAAGTGTCAAATTTAGCTAATTGTCAAATTGCTAACCGGAAACATTTCTACATTTCAGGTAATTTAGCATTTCTTTATTAGTCTACTTGAGAAAAAAAAAGTGTCTACTAACAAATCTAATGATACTGCACAAGAGCAGATTGAATACACTGAATTCAAAACTACTCAAAATTGTTCTAACAAATCAGGTTGAGATAGTGTATTTAAATATGCTCAAAGTAAATATTACATTAATAGCATTTAATAATGGTTTAATAAAGAAGGAGTGCTGTAAAGTTCACTGCCTAACACATTTTTCAAAAACTGAATTTATTTTGGAATTCTTTTATTAGTTGGGCCCAGAACTTTTTAAACACACCTTCATAGCACATTATACAAACACAGTGTTTAAAAAAGTCATGAGTAAATAGCACATTTATGTTAAGGAAAATTCAGATGAAAATAACTTGATAAATGTAAAACACTCACTTTATCTTCAAAATCATATGAGACACTTGCCCTTGCATTTGTGCATTGAGCTGGTCTCCTGTTGAAGGAGACCAGTAGAAGTCACCCCATCATGTTTGGGTTGATAACTTGATTCCATCTCAGATATGTCTTGGTGGAACCTTTCATCACTTACAGCACCCAGTTCCATTGAAGAGAGAGAAAAAAAATTGAAATGAGAATGCAAGAAATGCATTTTGTGAAACATTGGGCCTCTCATTCTTTTTTATGCAACTTGTGTATTAAATCAACAGTTTTTAGCTCTTAAGAGAACTGTACCCCTAATGAGTGCTATGCCACCAGTTCAAGTCAATACATTATTACTGTATTTACTTTGAACATAAATATGCTGTGTACATCTCAAAAACCTGATGTGTTAAAACAATTCTGAACAAATCTCTATTTAGTCTAAAACATCTTAATAACAAAACCTTTCTTGTTCTTTGTAATTTACATTAAAACTTTTTTTTTCCAATGACATACCTCTTCAGGATGTAAGCAAGTATGACTACAGATTTTTCTTTATAGTTTTTGTACTGTAAATTATTTTTGGAATTTTTAAATTTTTTCTTTTTCTAGACTGCTTGCTACTCAGCTGATAGGGTGGGGTGTGTTAGGGATTCAAATGTTATTCTCAAGGATATTTGTATGAAAGTGAACACAAATCATCAATTTCAAATCTGATATGTTATACTACTGATACACCCTAAAAAAAATATACCAATGAAAAACTAAATTAAAATGTTCAAAGAACTGTTTTTCAGAAAAATTGTTGAGTGCAAGTGTATAAATTACAACTTTTCTCATATTCAAAGTAACTGACAAGAAATGAAAATTCTCAGGATAAAAGCTACCTTTAGAGGACTACCTTTACGTCTGAAATTTTGGAATGAGGTTATCTATTATATAATTTATAAATGGAATTAAATGTGCTCATTTTTATTATTACCATCACATTTTGGTCATTGTGCCTCCAGATAAACTTTATGGAATTTTGAACTGTACCCTTTAATATAACTTTTATATCTAGAAAGGTCTTGTTTTGGTTAACTGTACTTTTAGTAGTTCTATTTCCCAAGTACATCCTTATTTCAGCCCAGATATTAAACTTACAATTACTATGTAACCAAATTCACTAATCAACGTTTTAATCCTATTTCATGTTTACTTCTACTGCTGCAACATTGTTGACATTAATTGTCCTGGAGAGCACCAATGTTGTGATGGATGATATTAAACTGATTAAAGTTTACTTTTGAAACAATATTGCTTGCTTGCTTGCTCTTGGAAATAAAAAGGAGCAAAATAGAATTGCATGGTAAAAGTTTGACAAGTTTTATTTTTGGATATAACTCCAGTAGCATTAACCTGTTAGCTTTTTTATTGTACAGGACATTTTTAGGACGAGAATCCATACAAAAATATTTCTTTCCAAACCAATGACTAATAATAATTTTTTTCAATAAAACAAAATACATGTAATCCATATGGAGATGAAATAAGGAACAGTTAAATTTTTTATTAGTTTTTCACTTAAGTGAATCTGTTGAGATTTAAAACTTACCGACAAAGAATGATTCCATCTTTTAATTTTTCATGAATGCCAACTTCACCAAGTGGAGTTTCTCTATCCTCACCCTAGAACACACACACACAAAAAAAAAAAAAAAAAAAAAAAAAAAAAAAAAATTCATTTCCAGAATTGACAAACTTACAGAAGTATTAGTACAGAAATATTTAGTGGTTGACACAAAGATGACACACACAGATGACTATTTTATTTTAAGATTTTAGTACTAAAAGTAAAAAGCTTAAAAATAGATTTGTTAAATAATTGCATGGCTAAGAAATAGGCAAGTAATATACAATTTATAAACATTACCAGTGGTTCAGCAATAATATCCTCAATCCAAATTCGTGCTTGTTGTTCAAGGTCACTGTTATACTTTTTTTTAATCTGCAATAGATTAAATTACCAATAAAAGTCAATGACGAAATACCATATTTAATATTGAAGGAATTTTTGTTACCAATCTAATAAAAAAGGTAAACCATGTTATATTGCACTAAATTGGAATGTTTATACCAGAATGGAATTGTAAAAACTGAACTGAAAAATGACTTTTCATCAACTAAGCTTTACATAGTGAAAGATTAAAATATAATTATTACTAATAAAAATATTCAATTGCAACCTTTAATATAGTAATTTCATTTTACCTCCAAGACAATGTCATTAAGATGCATGGGGTTCAGTCAGTTTAGTGCCATACATGATATGCACTTGGGCAATCACGTCTCGAAACCCAATCTGTCCTGTCATTTAACCCATAACTAGAGGGAAAAGACAGATTAATACCTTTTCCAGAGGTAGTTGTGCGTAAGTGAATCCAAGGAATTCAACTGGAATTTGAACTCTGCTCCCCGAATTTCAGTTGAATTCATGGAGTTACCAAGTGTTAAAGAATGAGAAAAGAAAAATAGTGAGAGTACAATAAAAGAATAGGAAAGAAGACAAGATAATGATTGACATTGCATTAAAATTTTGAAGATCAAAGTTGACAGGAAAAAAAAAAGGTTCTCAGTGAGAAGTGAGACAGAAGAAACTGTTAGCATAGAACATCTGGTTACATTTAACCATTTTAAATGTAAAATGATGACACCTAGCTGCCAATCTAGTCAGTTAAGTGCCATATGTGATACATGCTTTGGGTGATCATGTCTCTTACGAGACATGACTGACTGGGCAGAAGATTATCCCGTAGTAGGTTGCCATTGCTTTCTGCGGGTTGCTATTCATAAAGTTTAGGTAGCAAAAAGAAAAGCTCATTAGAACCTTGAAAATATTTATAGAACTGACTAGAGTCTAGTACTTTACAAGAAAGTTAAAGATCTTTAGGTAAAAGATAATAGGCCAATAATTAGAAGAATGAGACAGTTCACCTGAATTCTTAAATAGAAGTACAGAAGGGATATTTCTAACAAGCAGGAAAGCAAGATACAGCAAGGTATTTAGTGTAGATTTTACAGAAAACAGGAGCCAGTTCCATAGCACATTTCTTAATGACTATTGCACTATTTCTTAATGACTATTGCACGTCTATATGCTTTACAAATATCCAGTTTAAAAATGATAACAGAAACCACGGATTATATGCATATATAAAATTGAGACTCAGTTCTAAGTGAAAAAGTGAGGCAAAGATAATCCAAATGAGTCAAGAGTCAAATTTGAAAGAATTTATGAGCAAAACATTCTGCTTTATCAGCAGATGTTAATACCTAATTGAGTGAAGAGGAGGGATAAAAGACTTTCTCTTATTTTACATTGTTACAGAGCCTCCACTATCCACAAGAATCAAACTTATTATTTTTTTTCTCTTTTTAATCATATCACCCCGAGTAAGGCGGTAACGCCACTGATGTGTAGGGGGCTACGTAAGAGTGAAAAGATTGGAAAAGAGAAAGCCGGAAACCACATCCTAAACAGGAAACAAGGGATGAGCCTCTTCACCCGTTCAATAGATGTGGGTGGAGTGTGAACCGGGCGGTAGTTTAGTCTATCTACTCCAGTTAGTTTAGTCTAGAATATATATAGTGCCTTGTTCTGTCAGCAAGCAAAGAATCCATATCCCATCATCTCTTGAAAGTGGAATTATATCAAAGTCCCATGTAAAAGACAAATATTGACACCACTTGTGCAATATCATCCACAAAAACATTTTCTGCCTTTAGTTGGAACTATCTTAATTTCAAAAAAAACTTTTTTAGCACTGGATTGGAGATGCAGTATTCAATGGCTTGGTCAAAATAAAAGTATACTGTAACCCATTGGTCTCATAACTAAAGGTCATTGAAATGGTTCTTAAATGCTAGAGCTGTTTGAATACTCAGATTTTGTGTGCCTTCTTCCCATTAGAAGGTGGAGATGAAGTGCACAAAAAACTGTATCACTAATGTCTGTTCCCTGCAACAGTTTTATTAATATGCATTGAGAGAGAGAGAGAGAGAGAGAGAGAGAGAGAGAGAGAGAAAAAAAACTACTTCTCAGAAGATTAAATGTAAATTTTATTAATCAGCTGGGTAAGGGTTGCTTGAGAAGTTGAACTTTAAAAATATAAATTGCATTTTAAGCTCTAGGACCTACTCGCTACATTTAGTTAAATAATTAAAAAAAGAAAAACTCATTACATTTTGAAAATTAAGGTTCAATTTTTTTATGGACCCATGGCCAAAGTTAAAGTCCAGTTCATTTTTAAAAAGTCTTTTAAAAAATGTATCCATTAAAAAATAAATAAATTTCCAAATCCTGAGAATTTGGAAAACATTGCCATTCATGATATCAAATGAAAAAAAAAAGAAAAAAAAAAAGGATAAACAAGTTAAATTTAAAGAACTAAAAATAAATCCAGTTTATATATTTATTTATTTAAAATTAATTGTACTTTTTTTTTAAAAACAGAAAATGCCTAAACATAAAGGTAAAAGTGATTCAAGTGTGAGTGTTTGGACAAATTTATACAGTTTTAAAACACATCAATAAAGAAAACATGAGACAAAGATTTAAACTAATAGTCATTGATGTAACGAGCGGGATTTGAAATGAGGTTCTGTTTTCAGCTGATGTCCATTCAATTAGCAATGTAAATTTTAATGTCTTTGGATCCAATGGTTTCGCATGTAGTGAACACTATATACGTTCTTCATTCACATGCACCTCAAAGTGTATGGGAGCAGAAATATGAAAACAACTGATTAAAGATGAGATATTACTCTAAGAAATTCAAGAAGTTGCAATTTAGTTTTTGAATTTTTATTGCATTTTATACACGAAAAATTTCAGCTTAGAATTTTTTTTTTATGAAAGACAACTTCATACCCTATCTTAAGCCCATGAAATTAATGAATATCTGCTTTTTCTTTAAGATGGAACTATTTTAATATATAGAGAAAACTCAGGCTACAAATACTGCTATGAAATTGTCAACTTTGAAAATGTGAAAAATTGAAATAGTGACATAATTTAAAGAAATGTGTAATAAAAATGAATTATCATTCCATAATTATTAAAAAGATGGAGTTTCAGGTACATGTTTCCAATGGATACATGTTATGGCAAGTTCAGAATGGTATACTTTTAACCTGCTTTTCTCCCTACTGCCAAAATTGCACCTTTAGTGGCTTTTATAGGGTGTAAATGAATTTTTTTATTGATGTACTATTGAAAATAAAAATTAGCTTAATCTGTTTTGTTATGAACAATAACAAGATGAGGCAAAGTATTATCTGTTGAAATAAAACTTATGACTCAAAAATGTCCTTTCATGTTTTACCTATTTCATTTTTGAGAACACAATTTCTCCTCCACCAAGTTTAAGCTGGTATATTTTAGTGATTGATTCCATTAATATCTTTCTTTTACTTTAAGACTACCTATATGAAATTTCATTTAATGATTTTAACTTGTTGGAAACAGGAACTTTATTATATTGATGAAGTTGGCAGAAAACTGATGAAATTTGAATTGTCATAAGTTCATAGCTAATTTAGCTATTAAAGATAAATATGTTATCATTTGGGTATGAAGTTTTCTGCCTGCATTAAAGGTTTTTATTTTTTTTAGATATATTGAAAATACAATTTTACTTTGGGTTACCAAATTGTAGAGTTTAGAGATTTGAATAATCAAATATTACCTTTCGATTAACTTCTTCTGTTAATCCATATCCACGGGGTCTATTTGCCATGTTGATCTGAAATAGAAGGAATAGAAGTGTCAGATGACAGTTTGCTTAATATTTATAAGTTTATTTATCAAACAGTAAATTTTTATCTCTGCAAATATAAACATTGTTAACATCACAGTCCAGGAAGATTATTGATTTTTACGTCCTAGAATCAGACTCATGTAGCATCTCATGCAGCTGTAATGTTCAGTGTTTTATGACATATCAACCCATTGAGTCATTTAATGCTGAAATTTAATATTTTTCTAAATAAAATTTTGTTTTAAACAGTCAAATTTTTTTTTATGTTACTCAAACTAAACAGATAAATACTAAGACTGTTAGTTATCGTTATACATTTTTTTAAATTAATTTTTTTAAATCAATTTAATTTTTCTTAGAAAGTGGAATATGTAAAGTGGATCAGAGTAGTATTTTAAGTGGATTAAATTAAAATTGATGTAGTTTGTCAGTATATGTTTTATGTTGAATTGTTCTTGTAAAAAAAAAAAAAAAATTCCTGACACTTATGTTTCTTTTCAGTGTATCTATGTTAATTCTACAGTTTGTTTAATGACATTAACTTCTCATAGGTCATTCAATGCCAAAATTCAGTTTTCTTGTTTTTTTTTTTTTAAAAACAAAAAACAAATTCTATTGCTGTTAATACATTTTTTTTAAATATCTGTTTTAGACTAGCTTGCATGTTCACTATATATATATATAGGACTAACAGATGCTACTACCCCAGGTCAGAGCAGATTTGGGAACAGCAAGTGGTGGTTCCATGCTCCTAAAAGCCCGGATTGATCAATGAAGATGGTATTTTTGCAGATGAAAGTTTACCAAAACAATTACCATGAAAATATTTATAGAAAGGGAAGCTAAGTGCTAATAACATTGCAGATCATTCTTTGTATTTTATAAAAAAATCTCTAAATACATAGTAGAAGAACCCAACTAGATGTGATAGCAATGTTCAATGCATGGATGAATGACTGACTTATAAATGCAAAAGATTCTGGTAAGAAACATTGTCTAGAACAATGCAGTAAGCAAACTATCTTAGCAGCAGATCAAGAAATTGATTCAATATAATCTGCTTCATGTCAATAGGAAAAGTTAACCAAAGAAGGCACAATGATACCCTCTTGGAGGTTAGCATCAACCATGCTAATGGAAGAGGGAAAAAAAGTTCTCCAAGACAAAAGAGCAGTTTTGTTTTGGTGGTGTTAAAATTATAAACCGTTTTTTGGCCCTTTTATTAACATATTGTAGGTTAATTTTTGACATCAGCCATTAATCTGACCTTATTCAACCAATTAGATTACAATTATGACAGGAGTAACTAGTTGTACCATCAGCATAGATTCTAAGTTGAGAACTGATGACACTGAGAAGTTTGAAGATTAAAAACTATGGAGACATGGAGGACATGTACATTAATCCAGAGTGGCCTTTCCTTTTGCAATTTGATAAGATTGACTCAGATCAAAATTTAATTCATAAACACAATAAACTTTCAACTAGTGAGGAAAACCAGCATGTCAAATAACTTAGGAATAGCCAAAGCAACAACTCATTTAAAGTGGACATACTCTTTCAATAATCATTTGTACATTAGTTGTTGACCTAGATAAGCTATTTCTTTTTAAACTGATGTTCACTCTGTACACGGCCTAAAAACCACTCGAGGTAGAGGGTAAGACAGCACCTCAAGGAAGGTGATAATGTCATCCAAAATGAAGTGAGTTATGGGAAGTGAAAAGAAAAAGACTTTAGAAGGATTGTGAATATTTTTTTCTTAAAGAATTGTAGGCCATTTGATGTGGTTGGATGATTTTAAAGTGGAGGTATTTCATCTGTGTATTTGTATTTGTTGATTAGCACCAAAATAAAGTTGGCTGGTAAAATCAGTTGTTGCAGAAATTTGACTTAGAGCAGCCCATTTACTACCTATTCACTGAACTGACTTGTAAACTACCACAACAAACCCAGCAACTCTTAACTGAAGTTATTTTTAATTTTTTAAGTATTTTTAACTTCTTGCCAGTAAGCCTTAAAAAAAACATCACTGAAATTATTATAAAATCTTTTTGTTTACTATAAAACAAATCTCTACACCCATACAAAAGATTGGGGAAGGGCGTGAAAAAGACACTAGGCAAAAAAAAAAAAAAAAAAAAAAAAGTATATGAATCTAAATAAATGGCAAATTCTGTATGTGCCTGAAACACTTAACTCAGGCCACACTTACTCTACATTTTGGAATCAGGATGATCTTGGGGATTGCAAAGATGCCCTTCATATTGTGCTTGAACATTCAATATTAGGATTTGTGTCCTGATAGGAGGGAATAGTTCAAAATTCAAATTTTAAAATAACTGAAATAAATTAGGTGATTTTAAGTTGTTAAATTATACTGAATTTAAAGGATCACAAAAATTTTATCAATTTAAACATTTTTATTTTAATTTATCTCAAACTTTGTGAATTGAGGTAATCAATTTTAATTCTTCAAAATGCCACATTAAAGTGAGAAATTTTATGATGTGAAGTTTTGAAGTTCTGCAGGGTTTGTCATTTGAAGAACTCAACTAAAGTTCTACAGAGTTTGCAATTTCAAAAACTCAATTTTTGGCCCAAGTTAAATGAAGGTTTTGAAGTTCCATGGAGTAAATTGAGGAAGTTAAAGTTATTTCTGCAAAATTATCATTGCTATTTCCTAAACTGCTTCAGAAATCTCTTTAGGTCTGGCTCAGAAGCCTAATTTGTCCACAGCAAGAGCTATCACCTGCAGAAGGCTAATATAAAAGTTAGCTCTTACAAAAGTTCAAAGTCTAAGTAAAGTATAGAATTGAAGTAAATTTCAGAAGGAACTGGAAACATTCCTAAACAGGAAACAAAGAGATAAACTTCTATACCTGTTCAAAACATTGAGGATGAACCAGATGATAGGCAAACCTTAGTTGTGTCTATATATGTTTTGTTGAATTTTTCAGACATATAAAATGTTTGTTGACCAAGTACACAATATATATATATATATATATATATATATATATTAAAAAGTCTTCCTCCTTCTACTGAACACCCATAGCTCAGAGGTAAAAATCGCTGACTGACGCCAATTCAGTCGGGTTTCAATCCTGGGTAAATGGATGTGTAACCGTACGGATGAGCTGTGATACAGCGAAACAGATCTGTCTGCGGATGACTATATACATTTTCTAATAAAAGATTTTAGATTATTACAATGGGTAATACATATTTCACCACGTCCTGATGTTATTATCATGGCTCGTCAGACCCAAATGGTACAACAGTTGGTCCTCAAAATACCACCCCACCAAATTTCTTTTATTTTATTTTACATAGACGCTCACATGTCCATATTAGAATAGACATTTGTAACTGTTATTTATGAAAATTTCTTGCTCACTCAAAAATAACCCCAAAGAAAGAGGAAAGCAAGGATAATGAAAAGATAGATGATTGATTAATGTAAAGAAGAGAAAAAAAAAAGGGGGTGGGAGAGAAAAAAGAAAAAAGGGGAAACAGAAAAAACTGAACAGAAAAGCAAGAAGAGAAAAAGAAAGAACAAGGAGATACAATAAAAGGAAATACAGTATCACGAGAAATAAATGTTGACACCATTTATCCTAATAGCGTCTCAAACCACCTAACTGTTCTCTTCAAAAAACATGGAAAAATTTAACTATGAAATTTAATTTCAAATATACTGGGATATATTTACGGTACAAAAAAAAAAAAAATTGTACATCATAATTTAAATACAATTTGAAAAAATAACTACTCTTACCATTATTTTAAAAATTAATGCTAATTTTAAAAATATTGTTAAAATAATTAAAAATACTAAAATTAAAAAATATAAATATAGAAGCAGGAAAAATTACTCCCAACAATTTTAGGGATAGGTGCCTGGAGAAAAAATTGATGATTTTAAAATATAATAATCCTAAGGAACAGCAGAATGAATTAATATGCAGACACAAAAATAGATATAAAATAGTCTAGATAAATCCTGATTCTGATTTGAATTAGTGTAAATTATATTAATTTACCTTAAATTAATGTAAAAAGTGTTTATTTTGAAAAATTTTGGAATGTGCTGCTAATATCATTTTACAGCAAAGGTTGTTTTGATTTTTTTTAATTTTTGTTATTTTTAATTTTTCTGCCTTTTATTTTTATTTTTATAATTATTATATTTATAGGTACTTCTTCAAGTTTCTTTTTTCCTTGTTTTTTATAGAATGAGTATTATTATTATTACTATCATTATTATTAACGTTTGATAGAAATTTTGTTTGATACACACACACACACATATATATATATTATTTAGTGTATTGAGGCAGCAAATCATTTTTTAAACATATACTGTTAAATGTAAGAGACAATGAATGTTTATGTTTAATCATGAGCAGTGTGGCATCATAGAACTGCATTGCAAATTTGCGAACTGCATTTGTTATTTTTGATAACTCTTGCCATTGCCTAGCGGAGTTTCATGTCAACATAAAATAAAATCGTCGGTGATGATGAATGTTATTTTGTTACCGTCTTATTAACCTCACTGAAGATGGCTCAACCGAGCTGAAAGCTTAGAACCAAATAAATAAAAATTTATCCAAATGTTGGAGAATTTTTGTCTTTATTTTCAACTGAAATTAAAGCAAAAATACGATGTTTAGAACGGCTCATGATTAAACAGACATTCGTTGTCTCTTATATTTAACAAGATGTATATATATATATATATATATATATATATTATTATGATTTTTATTATTATTGTCTATTATTAGTATTATTATTATTTAAGGGTTTTTTTAAGATTATATTTTAATTTCTTATTTAGTTTTTTTTACTAGAAATTATTATTGTATCTCCTTGTCCTTTCTTTTTCTCTTCTTGCTTTCCATTCAATTTTTCTGTTTCCCCCTTTTACTTTTTTTCTCCCCACCCTTTTTTTCCCTTCTTTACATTAATCCATCGTCTATCTTTTCTTTATCCTTGCTTTCTTCTTTCTTTGGGGTTCTTTTTTAATTATTTTCTTTTCGCAAATAACCGTTACAAATGTCTATTCTAATATGGACATGTGAGTGTCTATGTAAAATAAAATAAAATAAAAATTTTGGGGGGATATTTTGAGGACTAACTGTTGTACCATTTGAGTCTGACGAGCCGTGATAATAACATCAGGACGCAGTGAAATATGTATTACCCATTGTAATAATTTTATAACAATATTTTGGTGTGGAGGGAGGTAATTAATTTTTATTAATTAATTATTAACTATAACTGGAAAATTTTCTAATTACTATTATAGTTCAGAAGAAAATGTACTGAAAGACATTTCCTTTAGTCTCTGAATATGAGTGAAGGAAAACAGAAGTAATTAGTTTTATTAATTAATTATAACTGGAAAATCTAATTACTATTATAAGTCAGAGGAAAATGTACTAAAAGACATTTTTCTTTATTCTCCGAATAGGAGTGAAGGAAAAGAAAACAAAAAAAGATCACAAATGGTATTCCTCTGTTGTTAATTTAAACCAAAGAAAGGAGGATAGAAAAAAGAGGAAGAAAGAAAAGACTTAAATATGTTTTAATGTCAGGAAGTGCCACAAACAATGGATGCTGGTTTTGGCCACCCATGGGAACTTAGCAATTGTCATTCTAAACCTAAAAGAAAAAGTGATAAATTCAATTGTTATTTTTTGCTGGGCATTAGTAATAGCCGAAAAAGAGATTTCATTTTTTTTTATTATTATTATTGTATCCAATTGTCTTGCTAGCATGAATTGCGATAAGAATTAAGATAACAATTATTTGATTCCGAGTTGAAGAAATTTAACCTGTAATCAGGTTAGACCAGACATAATGAAAATATTTTCCATCGGTGACTCAGAAATGGATATTAAAAACACAGGTGTGGAAAATTCTTATCTAAGTAACAATGTCAATAGACCCTTGTCAACTTGTTTTGGGTGAAGCCAGTTAAAAAACAATCCCTGAAATTGTTTTGTGAGAAAGAAAATTTGCTGGTTAAGCCCAGCCCAGAAAAGGGGTATGGGAAGATGACGTCATAAGACTGAGAGGAATCTCATTGGTCCTGTAAACCAGCGCTGAAAGGGGGAGACGATCAACAGTTGACATCATGGAAGGAAGACTAATCCCATTGGGTAAGCCAGAGGCAACAACGAGTAGCAGCTAACCTCAGCATTCTATTGGTTGCCGAGTTGTGGGGTTAGACACCCAGCGACTGTTGGCCCCACACCATGGCATGGGCATAAATACAGGGTCCCAAGGGACCAAAAATCAGTTTCAGTTGAAGTTTGAGTTGGATTGCAGTTGGAATGGAGTTGCCAGTTGAATTCCAGTAGCTCCTGGCCCAGCGATGTAACGATGAAAATAGGCGCCATGTTGTTGGGCGCCAACTGCAGAGCCTGCCGGCCAACTAGAGTTAAAAACAGACGAGAAGTAATTTTGCAGACAAAGTTTTGAGTTCACTAACTGAATGCAGTTTTCAGTTGGAGTTGGAGTTGAGTTGCAGCTCAAGTGGAAGAGAGTTTGAGTTCCCAGTCCAGAGACGTAATGACAAAGAGATAATTGCCACACAGTTGGATGCCAACCATAGAAAATCGCCGCCTGCCAAAGACAGTTCCCAGCTGAAGAAGTAAAGAGACAGAGAGATGATGGCCATGCCGTTGGGTGTCAACCGTAGAGAAACCTGTCGCCAATCAACCAACCAGAGTTAAGAGACAGACACGAAGAGACTTTGCAAACAAAGTTTGAAATTGCTAAATGAAGAGAGTTTTGGTGAGAGTGATCCAAAGACGAACTGCGCCAACTTACACATAACCCAGCACTTTGGCAATTTCCGCAACATTCTGGAAAACAAGAATCAAGTTGACTTGACTTATAACAAACTTAGAACTCTGTTCAGAGCAGTGAGCTGCGGCCAGCCAAATTTCTCATTATTGCTTAGAAGAATAATTTGATTTACTTAAGAGACTTCCGTTCCACTACCAGTTTGATAGAAGCAGGGATTGGGAATTATCCAAGAAACTATTCTGTATATAAAGACATTATTTTACAACATTTATGTTGGTCCACTTATTTTTCTTGGTGCTATATTTCTTTCTTTTATTACTCAATTGTGTGCATGATTCCTGGTTTGGTTCAGTTTGGCAGAGAGACAGCCAGTGTAGAACTCATGTGACTACCTTGTGATTAATCAACACAAGGTGGGACAAGGGAGATCACCATGACAGAGTCAATTTATGACCAGCTATCTGGATCGAAACCAACAGTGAAAGGCCAGGTAGTTGCATAATCTAAAATCTTTTCTAAATTATATTACTCTGTTGAATTAAATAAATGAATTTAACATTGAGTTCTCTTGAGTGTGTCTCTATTGGAATTTACCTGGATTGTATACCAAGTGTGTTATGTTATATATAAAGGTACCCAACCTAAGGCTTAAAAATGAAAAATATTTCTTAAAGCTTTTCAGTTTTAATTTCATGGTTAAATTTAATATTTACAATAAGCAAAATATGTTGCTGTATTTCAAAATCCAATGTAAATTGAAGGATTTTCTTTTGGCTAAAATAGGTCATTGGTGCTTTTTTTAGGGGCCTAAAAAAGAAATCATCCTAAGAATATACATTTCTGAAAATAAGGAATATTAACTGATTTAATCTGATCTGAAATATTTGAATGCCTTTTTAATCTAACAGTAGTAATACTGATGTTTCAGAATGACGTATGTTCCATGGAGAATATCTATAAAACATAAATGTTTATCAAAGTCACTGCTCCATTTGAGAAATTGTAATTGAGTTGCTTCTGCTGTAGTTTAGAAATTAATGAGTTAATCTTCTGTAGAGTAATTGGCCATGATTAACTGAGCTTGGCAAAAATGCTTA